>PISX010034374.1:0-14049 GCA_004024625.1 Mellivora capensis
GCCTCTATATCATTCTTTTTAAAGGTTGCATGGTATTGCTAATACACCTATTTCATAAATTAAACCCCTCCCCAACTGTCAAGCTCTTAGGTTAACTTCAACTTTTCTATTCACTGCAACTATTTTTTCTTATTAAGGTATAGTTAATACACAATGAAACATCAATTTTAAGTGCACCAACAGTGATTCAACAACTCCATACATTACACTGTGCTCACGAGTGTAGCTGCCATCTGTCACCATATTACACTGTTACAGTACCAATGACTATATTCCCTGTGCTGTACCTTTTATCCCTGTGATTACTCATTCCATAACTGGAAGCCTACATTTCCCATTCCCCTTCACCTATTTATCCCATTCCCAACCCTACTGGCCACTACCAGTTTGTTCTCTGTATTTATGCATCTGTTTCTGTTTTTTTTTTGTTTTTGTTTTTTGTTTTTTTAGATTCCACATATAAGTGAAATCATATGGTAGTTCTCTTTCTGTGACGTCTTTCACTTAGTGTAACAGCATCTAGGTCCATCCATGTCATTGCAAATGAGCTCATCCTTTTTGATGGCCAAGTAATATTTCATCATATGTGTATGTGTGAATGTTTGTGTATACACTACTTCTTTATCCATTCATCTATCAGTAGACATGGATGGCTTCCATACCTCGGTTACTATAAATAATGCTGCAACAAACATAGGGGTGCGTGTGTGCTTTCCAATTAGTGTTTTCATTTTCTTTAATACCCAGCAGTTGAATTACCGGGTCACATGGTAATTCCAAAATTTATTTATTTGTTAGAGAGAGAGCGAGCATTTGTGGGAGCACACAAAGAGGGGTAGTGGCAGGCAGAGAGAAAAGCAGGCTCCCCACTGAACAGTGAGCCCACTGTAGGACTTGATCCCAGAATCCTGGGATCATGTCCTGAGTTGAAGGCAGATACTTAACCAACAAAGCCACTGAGGTGTTCCATATGGTATTTCTATTTTTAATTTCTTGAGGAACCTCCATTCTACTTTCCACAGTGGCTGTGCCAATTTATATTCCCACCAAGTGCCTCAGGGTTCCTTGTTCTTCCACATCCTTGCCAACACTCATTATTTCTTGTATGTTTGATACTAGCCATTCTGACTGGTGTGAGGTGAGAGCTCACTGTGGTTGAGATCTGCATTTCACTAAAGGTTAGTGGCGCTGAGCATCCTTTCATGTTAGTTGTCTGTAGGTTTTCTTTGGAAAAGTGTCTATTTAGGTCCTCTGCCCATTTTAAAATTAGATCTTTTTGGTGTTGAATTATAGTATAAATTCTCTACATATTTTGGATATTAACCCCTTATCAGATATGTTTGCGAAGATCTTCTTTCACTCAGTAGGCTACCTTTTCACTTTGTTAATGGTTTCCTTTGCTGTGCAAAAGCTTATTTTAGTGTAGTCCCAGTAGTTCTTTTGCTTTTCTGCTCTTATTTCCCTCCCCTAAGGACACAAATCTAGAAAAATGTGGCTAAGGGTGATGTCAAAGAAATTACTGCCTGGGTTCTCTTGTAGAATTTTTATGGTTTAACATCTCACTTTAGGTCTTTAATGCATTTTTTTGTTTATGTTTGTGTATGGTGTAAGAAAGTGGTCGTTTTCCCAGCACCATTTACTGAAAAGATGGTCTTTTCTCCATTATATATTCTTGCCTCCTTTGCTCTAGATTGACCACACAAACTTGGGTTTGTTTCTGGGATCTCTACTCTGTTCCATTGGTCTAGGTGTCTATTTTCTGTGCCAGTACCATACCAATTTGGTTACCAGAGCTTTGTGGCACATCTTGAAATCTGGGACTGTGATACCTCTAGCTTTGTTCTTTCCTCAAGATTGCTCTGGCTATTCAGCTTCTTTTGTAGTTCCACACAAGTTTTGTATTATTTGCTCTGGTTCTGTGAAAAGTGGTATTGATATTTTGAATAGGGAGTACATTGAATCTGTAGATTCCTCTGGGTAGAATGGACATTTTAACAATATTAATTCTTCTAATTCACGAGCATGGTTTATCCTTCATGTTTGCTTCTTTAATTTCATCAATATTTTATTTTTCTCATCAATATTTTATTTTTCCATAGAAGGTCTTAACGAATTTATTCCTAGATATTTTATTTCCCCCCCTTTGGTCTTTGTGCAACTGTAAATGGAATTGTTTTCATTTCTTTGTGCTACTTCATTATCAGTATATAATTTGTATAGAAATTCAAGAGATGTCTGTATATTAATTTTGTTTCCTACAAGTTAACTGAACTTATTTATTCTAATAGTTTTTTGGTGGTCTTTAGGGTTCTGCAAATATTGATGGTTTTGCTTCCTTATCCATTTGGATGCTTTTTTAAAAAAAGATTTTATTAAGTAATATCTGCACCCAATATGGGGCTTAAACTCACAACCCACAATCAATACTTATGTGCTCCACTGACTAAGCCATCCTGGCCTCCTGGATGCCATTCCTTTATCTGGTCTGCCTGCTGCAGCTTAGACTTCCCATACTGTGTTTAATCAACGTGGTCAGGCTTATTTTCATTAATCCTTCACAACACACACAGCACATCTTTTATTTCCCTATTTACCATGAGCTCATTCTTGATATGGCTTTGCAAACTTTAACTCAGTTCATTTTTTTATTCAATCAGTGCTGTGGCATAGTGTGAATTAAATACTTTATTTGCCTGTTTTTAAGTGGTTCCTATTTCTTCGATTCCTTCCATTAAGCGGTAGAATCTGGGTCCCCCTCCACGAACCTGGGCAGACTCTCAATGGTTTTAACCAATGAAATGGCACAAGCGGTAGCATGAGACTTCTGAAGCTAGGTTATGAAAGCCCATGCAGTTTCTTCTTGGTCTCCTAGAATCCTCCCTCTCTGAAGCCAGCTACTGTGTGCCAACATGGAGAGTCTACTGATCGGTGCTCTGGCGAAGAGAACCAGCTGAGTTCAGTCTTCAAGTCATTCCAGCCCAGGGACCAGGCATATGAGTGGTTAAGTTTCTAGATGATTCCGGTCTCCCCTCCCACTAGAAGTTGAATTGGTCCAGCGAATGGAGAAGAGACATGTCCTTTCCATTGCACCTTGCCTGAATTCTGAGCCCAGGGAATCTGTAAACAGTGGGGGTTTTATTCTACTAACTTTTAGGGTAATTTGTTACATAGCACTATACAAGGCCCATGTGCCTAACTCAGGCAAGGGACAGTTCTCTCATCCTAAATCTTATTACTTCTTGCCGTAAAGACATGTTGAAAGCTGTAGAGGTCTGGACTAGTACCTCCTATTAGTCTTTAAACTACTGTAACTCTCCTGTCCTCACCTATAAATTAGAGGGGCCTATGCTTTCCCTTCTTAGAGGGATATTATGAGAGAATGTAAAAACATGCTGAAACCTGACACAAGCAAAATAGTTGTGTGCGTGTGTATGTGTGTGTGTGTGTGTGTGTGTCCCTTTTCATTTAGCTGGAGCAAAGATATTCATATGCAAATCCCCCATGAACTTGAAGTTTAAGACTTACTCAGGATCTCTAGACTTCTGCAGAGTGTAAGAACTCACTGATTTCTGTTCCCCCACAAAGACTTTCGTAGACTGTCACTCTTCTAATTTTGAAAAATTAGAAAAATTCTGAATAACAAATTTTCCTTTAACACCCTCATCAGGGTGATAGGAATCTTAATTTCAACACAATAAAACACACACACACACACACACACACACACAAGAAAAAACAAAACAAAAAACAGATATAGAAGGAAAAAAAAAACCCAAGAAATATATCTATGTCCTCACAATGATTATATTTGGGTAAGAAAATTAACAATTACTGAAATTTTTTTCTTTATACTTCAGGTTTTTTGCTTGGATCACAATTTATTACTTCTACAATATATATTCTTTAAGTCAGTTGGTTGAATAAGCCATGCGAAGACACTGCTGTCCTTGCAGACTGATACCCAATCCCCACTCCAGGCACCAGAAGAGTGGGTGGCCTGGGATCCCACCTTCCCTTGCATCGCCAGTTGGAAATGTTTTCCTCTCTTCCCACGGTTCCAAGTACCTTCTCCCACTCCATCCCTGGTACCAGCAGACCCACGGAAACAAAGGCTTCAGGGTAACAAGAACAGCACCAACTGTCACATTGCCCAATACCCTGGGAGAGAGTCCCTTGCTAGGAGAGCAGGTGCCTGGCTTCTCTGGTCCCTGCAGAGCTGAGCAAATACCAAGTTAGACCAAAGCTGTTCAGAGGGGCTGGTTCCCCTGTGTGACTCTCTCTCCTCAAACTGAAGCCAGGGAGTCAAACCACTCCTGGTCTCCTCTGCTGCCTTTCCGGAGCCAGCCTGCCCCTCCAGTGCCCATTCAGAGGGTGCAGCCATCTGTCTCAGCCTGTCCTGTTCAACTGCTCTGCCCAGGGCCAGGTAAGTGGCTGACAGCGTTGGCCCCCCTGCTGCCGGACGGCCTGCAAGGCTTCCGCCGGGCTCGGACAACCACGTCTGGCCCACGGGAAGGTCTGTGGGCAGCCCCTTGAAGAGCAGATTGCCAAAAGCCTTATGGTGCCCCCGTTCAGAGGGTTCCGTCCTCGCACTGGACCTATTTGCCAACTTTAACGGTCAAGGGTCGGTCCTTTTAGAGCCTCACTACTTAAAGCGTGGTCTGTGAACCAACAGCGTGGGCAGCTCCTGGAAGCTCACCTGACTTGGACAATCTCACCCCAAGATCTCCCGACTCTGCAGTGTAATGAGGTCCTCACAAGACACGGGAGCACCTCAACATGGGACAGGCGCTCTATGCAAGAACACTTTTTAAAAATTTTTGTTGTTTTGTTTTGGTTTTTTTTGGTCAGTGTAAAACCTGTTATACTAGTCGTGGTAGAAACACTGAAAAAAAAAAAAAAAAAAAAAGAGAGAGATTTAAAAGGTGGGAAAAAGCATAATCCCATTCCCAGCAGAAAGGCCTCATTATTCATGCACTCTGGAAAGGGGAGGGGGAAGAACTCAGCTCACTTTATTTCAGAGCCAAATCCCAAAGCATAAAAGTGAGGCGATTTCATTTTAAATCACCACCCACCATCACAAACACTAATTGGTCCAGTAAATGGTATTATAAAAGCTTAAGGTGGGAGCTGGGCCAGAACAGAACCCAGCAACACAGAAATATCCAGAGAACAATTCTGTTTCTTTATCTATAGCAGACTCTCAACTGGGGAGGTTTGTCGATATATGGAGACATTTTGGGTTGTCCTAACGGGCGAGTGTGGGAACTACTGGCATCTCCTGTCTCAGGGAGGCGGCTCAGCACCCCACAGTGCACATTTCCCTCCCTGCCCCCACCCCCGGAACCAAGAACTGTCTTGTCCAAAATGTCCCAAGTGTTGAGGTTGAGAAAGCCCAACCTAGAGAATTAATCATACTGTCATTTTCTCTTGCCCCTTTGGCATCCCCTAATGCTCACCCCACCAAAAAACCCCTTCTGCAGTAAAAGGCCTGCAGTCCCCTCCCTCAACGACAAGGGTGTGAGAGGAGCATGCCATTGAGTGTGTGACAGCCAGGGGCAGAGGGACAGAGGATCTGGGGCCCTGCCCTTTCAGCAGGAAGGGTTCCCGCTTGTCACCTCATTACCCATGCAGCACAGGCCTTAGGTTATCTATTATAACATCACCGGCTCAGAGAGGCCTCGGGGATCCTCTGGTCCAGCTCCCTCGGCTTATTAAAGGGCTTCATCCCAGCCTCCGCAGCATGAAGACCAGTTCCTTTGTAACACAGAGGAAAAGGAGACAGGACTCACGAGGAATGCAGAGAAAAGGAACAATGGCACAAACCCCAGCGTCTGAAGTGTCCAAGCAACTGTTGAATGGCCGCACTCTATTTTTAGCTCAACTTCCCTGAAAAGGCACCCTGCCTCTCCTTTTCTCAAATGCCCCGCATACTCTCCAACTGTTTTGGCTCCTCCTCTCCTCCCCAAATTGCTGTCTAGGAAAGGGAAGTTTGTGTCACAGAACAGAGAAAGATCCATCCTAAGGGGCTGGGGGACCCTAGGTCTCAGTTTGCCCAGCAAAGGCCCAGCTGACACTTTGCCTTGGCGTCATTAATAGAGTTCGCCTTTCCCCACAAGAGAGTCTAGGATTGGACGATGAATTCCACCATAACCTTTCTTCTGGGGCATGCCATTCCCAGGAAGAACAAAGCTCCAGGTCTGGCGAGCTTCTGCAGAGCACAGTAAGCAACAGACCTGAAAGTAGAGCTGATGTGCAATTATGTCTAATTTGGTCCTTTCTGGTGATGTGCCAGCCAACCGAAATTCCGCTCACTGGAAACGACTGGACGCCGATGAAGGGAAACCCAGAACTCAGCCAAGGCATTCTAATCTTATGACTTGAGGGTGTCAAGAAAGAGGTTATTGGCACAGGCCATGGGAAAACCTACTCTCAACCTGATCCATGAAGTTACACAACAGTTTCCAATTCAAATTCAGTCTATCCTTCAACTTCTGATACCAGCACACATGAAAATCTCCCATTTCCAGGTCACACACACACACACTGACCCAGGAGGTCTGAATGGTTTTACGGAGCTTCCAAGCTCAGGGAAAAAGCAGCAGCAAATCAAGGCAAGGTGATTCATCAGCAATTTGCTCTATCACACCAACAACTTCTACCTGAGGCTCTATCACCCAAGTCAAGTCCAGATAGGAAAGAACTTATTCTCTCACAATCAGAGACAATGATATGAAATCTTCTGTGGGGTTTTTCTCCCCTGCCTTTAAAAGCATTACAGGTCTCTCTAGTAAAGATAAAGAACAGGAAACTGCTCCATCTAAAACAACTGTTAGCAATTTGATGTACTTCCTTTCAATCTTTTCCCCCATAGAATTTAAGTTCTAACTTTTCCATGGTACATCTTGACTTCACTTTATTTTGTAAGCATCGCTGTGTCATTGGAAATCAATGAGTTGTCAACTAATCTTCCACAAAGCAGACAAGAATGTCCAATGGAAAAAAGACAGTCTCTTCAACAAATGGTGTTGGGAAACCCGGACAGCAGCATGCAGAAGAATGAAACTGGACCACTTTCTTATACCTTATGCAAAAATAGACTCAAAATGGAGAAAAGACCTAAATGAGACAGGAAACCATTAAAATCCTGGAGGAGAACACAGGCAGCAACCTCTTCGACCTTGGCTGCTGCGACTCCTTGCTAGACATGTCTTTAGAGACAAGGGAAATAAAAGCAAAAATGAACTACTGGGACTTCTTCAGGATAGAAAGCTTTCACACACAAAGGAAATAATCAACAAAACCAAAAGGCAACCTATGGAATAGGAGAAGATATTTGCAAATGACCTATCATATAAAGGGCTAGTATCCAAAATCTGGAAAGAACTTATCAAACTCAACACCAAAAACCAAAAAATCCCACTCAAGAAATGGGCAGAAGACATGAACAGACATTTCTGTGAAGAAGACATCCAGATGGCCAACAGACACATGAAAAAGTGCTCAAACATCACTCTGCATCAGGGAAATACAAACCAAAACCACAGTGAGATACCACCTCACACGAGTCAGAATGGCTAAAATTAACAAGTCAGGAAATGACAGATGTTGGCGAAGATGCGGAGAAAGGGAAACCCTCTAACGCTGTTGGTGGGAATGTAAACTGGTGCAGCCACTCGGGAAGACAGTATGGAGGTTTCTCAAAAAGTTAAAAATACAACTATCCTAGGACCAAGCAATTGTACTACTAGGTATTTATCCAGAGGACACAAACATAGTGATTCAAAGGGGCACATGCACCCCAATGTAAATAGCAGTAATGTCTACCATCATCAAATGATGGAAAGAACCTGATGTCCATCTACAGACAAATGGATAAAGAAGAGGTGGTATGTAACACACACACACACACACACACACACACACACACAAACACACACACACAGGAATATTATTCAGCCATCAAGAAGAATGAAATCTTACCATTTGCAATGATGAGGATGGAGCTAGAGGGTATTTTGCTAAAAGAAATAAGTCAGAAAGAAATACTGTATGATTCTACTCATCTGTAGAATTTAAGAAACAAGAAAATGAGAATGGAGAAGGAAAGGAAAAATAAAAAAGAAGGAGACAAACCATAAGAGACTCTTAATCACAGGAAACAAACTGAGGGTTGCTGGAGGGAAGGTGGGTGGGGGGATGGGGTAACTGGGGGATGGACATTAAGGAGGGCATGTGATACAATGAGCACTGGGTGTTCTATGCAACTGATGAATCACTCAACTGTACCCCTGCAACTAATAATACACTATATGTTAACTAAATTGAATTTAAATTAAAAACTAAAAAAATCAATTTATTTTAAGTTGTGTCTGTGGTTCTCCAATGGCAACATTAACAGCTGTCTACTAATGCAGATTTCCAAAGTTTATATATAACAGAAGGCAGTAAATAAAGAGGATGGAGGAGAAGAAAAAGCAAACTCAAGCAATAAAACTGTAATGAGGAATCCATCTCCCAAAATAGTATTGGTCACCAGTGTTATGATTTTCAAATTTCCACATCAGTTCTTCTGCCATCAGTGAAGAGGGCAGGCCTCCTGATTTCTTGAGCTAGCACAAGATGGAGCAAATATAGGGGCAGACAAAGCAAGGTACACATGGGCTTAGAGTTACTGCAGGCAAGAAGGAATGCTGAAGTAGAAGAAGCAGAAACGATGCCCCAGTTGCTGCATCTTCAGTGCCTAAGACTCTTTGCCTTATGGCAACCAAGATCCCCCATCCGCTCTGCTTTCCTCTCATGAATCCCACACGCATGTACACGTTCTCAGCTCTGGTCTCAGCTCAAGCCATCTCCTCTGGAACCCCTCTTTGCTCCTCTGAGCCCCTAAGTGCTTTACCCTTGCTGTCCCATTTTGTTCTAGTGATGCCATCCGACAGGTATGCTCTGATTTCACAGGAGAGCAAAGCACAGCTGAGTGACAATGAGCCACAGAGCAGGGCTCTGCGACACTGTGATGTCTCCTCGGGCAGAGATCAGCTCTCGAAGGGCAGAGATTGGCCCTAAGTGCTCCTTCATTGCACGAACACCTATGTCTTCCTTCCTTCTTAAGAATATTTGAACAGGTCAACCAAGATAGATAGTAAAAACAAAACAAAACAAAAAAACCAAAAACAAAAACAAAAAACAACCAACAGTATAAAGAAATAAAGAAATGGGGTAAAAAAAAAAAAAAAAACCCAAACAGACAAAGAGCAGTGAAGAAAGAAGGAATAGAAATACACTGAAAACAATGCAAAACGCCTTCACAAATCCTAGACATGAGCCCCAAGTTTGTTTCTGTGCTTATCGGGTCAAAGCAAAACATGGAAAGTGGATATTCATAAACTTGAGTTACGGGTTTTTGTCAGAAAGTCCTGTTGCTATAGAAATTATGCTGGGAACAATGCAGATCTCAGCCACTCAGCCTGATGATCAAATGACTTCTAAACGAGCCTATTTTCTGCCTAACTGTTGGCGAAGCCTGCAGACACTGTGAAGTCGCCTTGATACAAACTGCTCTAAAAAGGACCACACACTTCCCAGCTCTCTGCATCAGAACGCACTGCAAAGACTTGAAGTCACTGAGAGAAGGTTCCAGTTATGAGGACGAGGTGCCTGCTGCCCAGCAGTGTGGCTGTGAGACTGTCTTCTACTAGGTTGGCACCCGCCATAGCATCATCGGCCTTCTGAGTCTGCCAAACCCTTTCTTTGTTATCTGCTCCCCTCACATGCTGCTTGCACCCCCTTCTTTCATCTGTTTGGCCATAAGCAAAATGATTGACTGAATAGCAGGTACCACCCAACCCTCTAACTCACCACCTCCCCATGGCGATACTTACCAACTATTTATGAGCAGCCAAAGTCCCTGTGCTAAAAACGTACAATGCCTCCAATTCTTCCTTTTCCCCCAGTTAACGGCTAAACTGGGTTCAGTAGTTCTCCCATCACCACCACCAAATTTCCCATGTACTCAGAACCTTGAAATGTGAAGTTATTTTGAAATGGGGTCTTTGCCATTGCAATGAATTAAAATCAAGTCACACCAGATTGTCATGGGCCTTAATCCAATGACCGCTCTTTTGTAAGAAGAGCCAACAGACACCTAGGAAAATTCTATGCAATCACAGAGGAAGAGATTGGGGTTATACAGCCCAAAGCCAAGAAACCTTAAGTACCACCAGCCACACCCAGAAGCAAGGAAGACAAGACACAAGAAGGGATCCTCCTGCAGAGCCTTCTGGAGTAGCAGGGCCCAGTCAAGGTGTTGACTCGGCTTCTAGCCTCCAGAACTGTGACAAAATACACGACTGTTTTCTCTCCAACTGCAGGTAAGCCCCTGGTTTCAACAGGAAATTAATACAATGGCTAAATGGAATATCCAAAAGACAAAGTTTCAAGTGCCAAACACGGACTCTTCCACTTCTCTCCAACAGGTAGAGTGGGCGCAAAATCTAGAGCCACACTGCCTGGATTCAAATCTTGACTCTGCCATTCAATCGCTCTGTACCTCCTTCAGCTCTCCTAGAAAATATGGATAGCATTACCATCCTGGGAGGGTCAGTGTAAGGGTTAAATCTGGTGATTCATATCAAGCGCCTCAAACACACCTGTCGTGTCGAAGGCCATGTCTCCGTGTTATCATCAGCATCTTCGGGAGTTAAACTGACAGAACGAGGTAGAAGCCAATTCCCCTGTTTAGAACTGTGCACACATTCTCCACTTCTCGTGGTCCTGTCCCCTCCTAGAAGACATGATACACTATGGGACATCTCTCCCCAGGCTCTTCAAGACAACCAGAGGTAAGCCCAAGACCAGGGTGAAGTCAGGGTTTCCCACTCAAGTATAATTGCCCAATTTTCAGTATTTCCTAGGCTATTGGCTCTGCAGATCCAACATTTTCTCTTGTTAAATAACCACTGGGACTTCATAGACTCTATTTAGCAGAAGCCCTGACATTACCATTAACACACAGCAACTTGGTTTGATGGAGGTAGACCGATCTGAAAATTCTTGGCTCATGTTCAATCAGGAAATAGAAGAATCACGAGCATTCCAGAAGAGCAGGCTGCCCAGTCCTGGATCCACCTAATGCAGGGTACAGCAAAGCCCATACCCACCAAATACACTTCCTTATTCTGGACCCCACAGCTGTAGCTGTCGGTAAAGATGACCCATTCTCAGCCCTGGAAAAAGAGTCTGCCCTGACTTTCAGTCGACAGTTCCTCCACCATGCTCACTCTCACACACTCCTGCCACTTTTCAGATTAAGAATCCTCATTCCAGAGGCCTCAGGGGACCTGCCACAGACTGCCAAACAAAGATGCCAAGTCCAGTAAACCAGTGGTAACTCATTTTTTAAAATACCCACTTTCAAATAATACTTCTAAAGACAATCAGATCTAAATAACATCTCTGAAATTGATGGAATTATATTCATAGCTTGCACTCAATGAGCGCTTTCTCTGCACCAGAAACTAAGGACTTTACACAGATTAATTCATTCCACTGTTATTATCCCCGTTTTACAGTTCCACAACATGACCCAAGGAAGTTAAGGCTTTGCCCAAGGTCACACATTTACTATTTGGATGAGCTAGCTAAAATATTCTGTTTTAAAAATCTGACCAGCCCCCGAGAGGCAACATACCACCTCCCTTTGCACTACTTATGATGGAGACCAAGAGCAAGTTGTTTTCTATGCAGTAATACTATTTATTTAAATTACCAGTCCCAAACTAAGCTCTTTAAGAAGTTATGCACACTGTTAAGGAAAGACTACATTCTAACCCTTATTCCACAAACCACCTGAGGTTGTAAAGAAGTAAATCTTGCCACAGTTACATTTTACACCCTTGGTCTTTATCCCTTATGAAGAGATCAATCTACACATACCCTCGGGGAGGTAATACAAATAAGAGCCTAGAGGCCTGCATCCTGACTTCCTCCTTAAACTCCAAGCTACTTCACCCTTCTGAGGCTTCCTCAATTAACTTTCTTGAAAAGTGAACAGTGGATGGTAGTTCCTCTAAAAATTAACCAGAGCATTACCATATGATCCAGCAATCCCCTTCCTGGGTATACACTCAACAGAAGCAAAAGCAGAGGCTCCCACACATTCTCCTATATGCCTATGTTCACAACGGCATTATTCATAATAGCCAAAGGTAGAAACTAAGTGCTCATCAATGGGCGAATGGATACACAAAACATGGTGTCTGTGTGTGTATGTGTGTGCAGTACACACACACTCACCATACATATTATACACACCATGGAACATTATTCAACCTTAAAACGGAAGTTCTGATACATGCTACAATTTGGATGCACCTTGAGGACATTCCAGTAGGTGACATAAGCCAATTACAAAAGGACAGAAATCACAGATTCCACCTCCCTGCGATATCTAGAGTAATCACAATGATGAAGAAAGAGGAAGGGTGGGTGCCAGAGGCTGGGAGGAAGGGAAATGGGCAGTAAGTGCTTAATGAGTACAAAGTCGCTGCCTGACAAGAGAAAAAGCTCTGGAAATGAACTGTGGTTATGACAGCATAACACTATGAATGCACTCAATGCCCGAGAAGTGTATCCTTAAAAATGCTTAAAATGATAAATTTCATGTTGTGTATTTTATGACAAACATGCATACGCACAGAACGAGGGGTTTTTACTCTGTGGATTTCAAGACTTAGGTGCCCGTTGGAATCTCCTACAGAGTTTTAAAACTATCTATCCATCACGCGTCTCAGGAGGTTGGACCTGGGGGCCTCCTGACGTGGTGTGCTGTAAGGCATTCAGGCCAGGAAGTGGGCCTGGCTCCTCGGGGCACTCCGGTGTCCTTGAACTGATAGGGAGGCGGCAGCGGCCATTCAGGCTGGGGAAGACCAGGGTGGGGGGTGGGCCTGAAACAACATGAGAAACTTGCCTGGACCATGGATCCATACAGTCAGTTATAAAGTACACCTGAAGAAAATCCTAGTGTTGACTTTCAGACCAGACAGCAAACTTGAAGCCACAGTCCTGGTGGTCCTGGGGATGCTGCCAGGGAGGAGAAGGTCCTTGTTGGCCTGTAAGATGGGAGCTGAGCGTTTAGTGGTGAGCGGCCAGTGGCTACAGATAGAGCGGTATGGGGGGAGGTTAGCAGTTGGGGAAGCTAAGTAAAAGGAATGGGTGTTCACTGTATTGTGCTTGGAGGCTTTAGGGACTCGAATTTTTTATTTTAAAAACAGAAAAATACAACAAAATAAAAATACCTATGTTAGAGTTCTATACCAAAACAAATAAATGGAGTATCTGGGGGATGGGATCCAGGGACTCAACATTTTCATTGTAATATTAGGCAGCCGTGTTGCCAACCATGAATTACTTACACGAGTCCTAAACCAAGATGTGTTATTAACCTAGCAAGCTGGCCCACCACTGGCATCCAGCAGCCCTGAGAATTCTTCTCAAGCTCCAAATGACCCCAGCTGCCCAGCCTTCCACCTTTCCTTTACTTAAAAATAAATCACAACATCTCAACTTTGGAAAGAAAGGAATTTTTTTAATTATTATTTTTTATTATGTTGTTGTAGTCACCATACAGTATGTCATTAGTTTTTGACGTAGTGTTCCATGATTCATTGTTTACGTATAACACTCAGTGCTCCATGCAATCCGTGTCCTTAATATCCATCACCGTGTAAACCCCCCCCACACACACACACCCCACCCCCATCCCCTTGAAAACCCTTGGTTTGTTTCCCGGAGTCCACAGTCTCTCATGATTCGTTTGCCCCTCCGATCCCCCCCGCTTCATTTTTTCTTTCCTTCTCCTAATGTCCTCCATGCTATTCCTTATGTTCCACAAGTGGAACCAGAAGATAATTGACTTACTCTGCTTGAGTTATTTCACTCAGCATAATCTTCTCCAGTTCCATCCATGTTGATGCAAAAGCTGGGTATTCATCCTTTTTGATGGCTGAGTAATATTCCATTGTGTATATGGACCACATCTTTTTTTTTTTTTTT
>PISX010034375.1:0-14055 GCA_004024625.1 Mellivora capensis
CATGACCATATAAGGCTTATCTCAGGAGTACAAGAAAGGTTAAACATTAAAAAATCAATTCAACATAATTTACCATATTAACAGGCACAAAAGAAAAAAATCATATTAGTATCTCAATCAAGGTGAGAAAACTATTTGACAAAATTTAACATCTATTACTGATTTTTTAAAATCTCAGCAAATTAGGATTGGGAGGAAATTTCCTTAATAGGATAAAAAAAATCTACAAAAAAAGTATAAAATTTACATAGGAATGCAAAGGTTCCAGAACATTCAAAACAATTTTGAAAAAGAACACAGTTGGAGAATTAATGATATCCAATTTTAAGACTTATTATAAAGTGATATAATCAAGACACCATGGTATTGATGTAAAAATAACCAACAGAGCAATGAGAGAAAACAGAAAGTCCAGAAATGGGCCCACATACATATGAACGGTCCATTTTTGACAAAAGTGCAATTCAGTGCAGAACGAATAAACAGTTTAATAAATGGTGCTGGAAAAAATGAACTCCTACTCATGTCTCATACCATCTCTCAAAAATCACTCAAGATGGATCCCAGAAGTAAATGTAAAACCTAAGACTATAAAAGGAGGAGAAAACAGAAGGAAATCTTTGTGACCTTGAATTAGGCAAAGATTTGTCAGTTAGGACACTAAAAGCATGACCCATAAAGGAACAAACTGTTAAACTGGACTTCATCAAAATTACAAATTTCTGTTCTTCAGAGACTGTTAGGGGAATGAAAAACAGCCACAGATATTTGTAGATCATGTAGCTGGTAAGGGACTTATATCCAAAAGTTAACGAAGAAATCTCAAAACTCAATACAAAGAAACACAGTTATAAGAACAGGGCCAAACATTTAAACAGATATTTCACCAAAATAAATGAGTGAGTGGTGTGCAGAAAATAGTTACCATTAACAGGTCAGAGAATGCTATTCTTAGAAAGACCCACTTACAAGGTTGGCTCTTGGCTGGTCTAAGGGACTTGGCTGGGTTTCAATTCTATGAACTGATATAAACTTTCCCTGTGTGATGCCCATGGGAAGCCTGCACATGGGTTCCTCCAGGCTCTGCCTGTGTCTTTTTCCCTCATAATGTGGTTGTGTATCCTTGCTACTTACTATAATACGTCTTAGCCACGTATATAATCATGAATCCTTTCAGAGATCCATTAAAAACCTATGGGTAGTCTTGGGAACCCACAACGCAGATGGCAAACAAGCACAGGAAAAGATGCTCACTGTCAGCAGTCATGGCATGGAAATGTAAATTAAAATCTCAACGAGATACACACATATGAGAATGGCTAAAATTAAAGAGACTAACCATGCCAAGTGTTGGTGACAATTGCTGGGAGGAATGTGCCCATAGTTTAGTGGTTTCTTAAAAAGTTAAAATACACCTAACATTGACCTAGCCATTTTATTGCTTGATAGTTACCAAAAGGAAATGAACTATATGTCCATACAAGAACTTGTATACAAATGTTTATAGGAGCACTGTTTGTATTAGACGAAAATGTAAACAAGATGTCCATTAGCAGGTGATCGATGAACAAACTGATACATCCATACGACACAATATCACTCAGCAAAATGAAGAAATGAACTTAATGTGAGCTACAACATGAATGAATTTAAAAATAGTTATGAGGAAACGAAGCCAGACAAAAAGCCATATGTCCTATGACTTTATATAAAATTTAGTAAATGCAAATGAATCTACAGTGACAAAAAGCAGATTGGTATCAAAACTTACCAAAATGTACCTTTAAAATATGTGCAGTTTATTTTATGTCACTTTTACCCAAATAAAGCCGTTTTTTCTTTTAAGTGCCTATGGCTGTGAATAAATATGCAAGTGCTTAAGAAAAGTTTTTACTGAAGTAAAACCATTTCCTGAGATTCACCAAACCCAAGCACTTTGGTCTGGAACCTGGGACCAGAATTCCTGCTATGAACACTTAGCCTCAACAGTCTAATCATGAGTTCTCCACGGAATGACTGAGTGACAACAAATTTTTCACTGACATTAAAGTTTAATAAACACTCTGGTGTGAACCACCATACATTTCAATGGGCTTGACTGTTGGGGAAGTTTTGGGGTGACTCTGTTTCAGTCTTGGATAGTTCTGTCAACCTCCAGGGGCAAGAGCAGACACACAGTGACAACATTTTGAAATACTGGGAAGTTGCAAAAGGCTTCTACAAGTTGTTGGAACGGAGGGAGGAGTTAATATGAGTAGTGAATCCCGGTACTTACAGCCCCTTTGCAGTAGAGACGGAGATTTCCTGTAGGAGTTCGGACAATGACAGACATCCTTTTTCTATTACTAAAACAGTAGGAAATGTATTATTGGCTTCTGTGTTTCTCAGTACATGGTGCCAACACACACACACAGAATCAAAGTTACAAGAATTCTCAAAGTCCTCAGCTGACCATTAGTGAAAAGGCCAATGTGTTTCTGGCCAGTCTCCTTTTCCGTTTTCTTTACTTACCTTCCAAAACAGATTCTTTTTAAAAAGAAGATTTTATTTATTTATTTATTTGACAGAGAGAGAGAGAGAGAGTGAGCACAAGCAGGGGGAGTAGCAGGCTCCCCACAGAGCAGGGAGCCCCATGCAGGGCTCCATCCAGGACCAAGACCTGAGCTGAAGGCAGACGCTTAACCTCTTAACCGACTGAGCCACCCAGGCACCCTTTAAACTGAGATTCTAATACAAGTGTTCACCCTTCTACTACTACTATTCCTCACTCTCCTTTTCTTCCATTGAAATTTATTGGCATAGATATATAATATACGTTACTTACATATTATATGTAGTATATATTATATACTGATATAATGTTTTAGATTAATATTACTGTATTCATGTTACATAATATATACATAGCATACACTTATCATGTACTACACACAGAATACGTAAATTATATATACAGGTAGCATATATATAACGTAATCTCGTAAGAACTGATTAGGAAAGAGGAAAGCAGCCCTGGTCCTGTATTTTTCAGTCCTCACCACATCTCTGTGAATTAGACCTTCCTGTCCGCATTCTGCTGCACAGAGATGTTAAACTGCTGGTTTGTTATTTTTATGTATAGTTTTTTTTTTAATTTTTTTTAAGATTTTTTTTTATTCATTTGACAGAGATCACAAGTAGGCAGAGAAGCAGGCAGAGAGAGAGGGGAGGAAGCAGGCTCCCTGCTGAGCAGAGATCCCGATGTGGGGCTCGATCCCAGGACCCTGGGATCATGACCTGAGCTGAAGGCAGAGGCTTTAACCCACTGAGCCACCCAGGCACCCCTATGTATAGTTATCTTTATGCATAGTTCTGTCTCAACGTCGTCTAGATTTTTTGTTGTTGTTGTTTTGCTCTTGTTTTTTATGATGGTAGACAGAACTTAAACTCATTGCTTTTATTCCTGATTTAGCAGCCCAAATAGTCTTCAAGATCTCCCCTCTCCACCTTATCCCACACATTGCCAAAGTAAACTGGACAAAATAGGTTTTTGGGTTTTTTTTTTTTTCTTCTTCTTCCTCATCTTGTCCTTCCCCTATCGTAACCCTGGGATGGCTCTCCATGGCCTATACCCAATTTTTAAGAGACCCAAACAAACTGTCACCTTCTCGGACAGTCGTCATATCCCACAACCCTCTGTTTTGTACGATCCAAAGAGGATCCCAGTGAGCAGTCCTGCACCTGAGCACTTGAGCTAGAAAGTACTTGTCAAAAGGGATGGGGACTAGCAATGGCTTTAACTACTTCGCTGTTAGAACGCTGCTAAAGCCAACTGAGTCATTTAAGTGTCACGTAGCTGGAGCTCATATTCTAAGAACAGGAAATGAGTGCTCCAGTAGTGGGGAAAGCTAAAATGAACACGAAGAAACATTTTCTCATTAAAAAAAAAATTTTTTTTTAACAAGTTGGGATCGGGAGGGAGACAAACCATAAGACACTCTTAATCTCACAAAACAAACTGAGGGCTGCTGGGGGTTGGAGGCTAGGGATAAGGTGGCTGGGTGATGGACATTGGGGAGGGTGTGTGATATGGTGAGTGCTGTAAAGTGTGTAAGCCTGATGATTCACAGACCTGTACCCCTGGAGCAAATAATACATTATATCTTAATAAAAATAATTTTTAAAAAATTTTTTAGAAAAAGCTTTCCTAGAGAGAGAAGTTGACAACAACTTTACTGAGGGTCAAAGCTTCTTTTATTTATTTATTTTTAAGATGTCATTGGCCAACACGGCTTTAAAAAAATATGATTTAAAAAATCATCTGGCTTTGGGGCACCTGGGTGGCTCCGTGGGTTAAGCCTCTGCCTTCAGCTCAGGTCATGATCTCAGAGTCCTGGGATCGAGGCCCACATCAGGCTCTCTGCTCGGCAGGGAGCCTGCTTCCCCCTCTCTCTATGCCCGCCTCTCTGCCTATTTGCGATTTTTCTCTCTCTGTGTCAAATAAATAAATAAATAAATAAATCTTTAAAAATTCATCTGGCTTTGAAAAAGAATGAATTATTTCTTTTCTAATTTTCTAGCCTTTCCTTTTCTAATTTTTCAGATTCTACATTAGAAATGCTCAGGTGGTGTAAGAGATGAGACTTTGTGAGCCTTCTAAACAGGGCAATGAAAATAAAATCATCACCAATATCCCCATGCTAGGTTTTGGGGATCAGGCACAGCGGCTGGACCAGGAGGCCCTCTGAAGTCTACAGGGAGATAAGGATTTGGACACACACTGTTTCCTTTGCGGGGGAGGTGGGGGTGGGGGAGGAATTAATTCACTATCTCTTTTTAAAGAAATAGTTTTGGGTTTATATGGAAAAATAATGTCCAATATTCATCAAGTCATCAAATATTTATTGAGTACTTACTTCCACAGAAGTTGACTGCTGCCCTCCTGGAACTGAGAGTCCAGTTGGCAACACAGTCACTAAGTAGTAACCCAGACATAAACCTCAAGTCTGACTCTGACAAGGGCTGGGAAGGAGAGGTATGGGACCTCCTCTCAGCTACAAAAGGGAATTGGCCTAATGATGGCTGAAGAAGTGAGCACCAGGCTCAGATTAAAGAGTGGATGGAAGTAACTAGAATTTTGTGATTCTTTATTAAAGTTTTGATTTGGATTACCAGATCTCAACTGAGGAGTCACAGAAGGAGCCCTGAGGAATACATGAACAGAATGAAAAGTTATCTTACCTTGAAAACTCCAGGATATTAAGAATTTCAAAGGTGAAGTTTTCTCCCATCTATAGGAAGATAAGACAACAACTTCTTACCCGAGGTGGGGAATAAAAAGTACTCATCCTACAAAAGAGCTCCTTCTTCCGATTAGAAACAAGTTTTACTTCCCCTAAAACTACACATCTTTTTCAGAATACAAATTTCCTTGCAAACCTGATGAAATGATAGTGCCCTCTTCTGGCAAGAATATTGCTTGCAAATGGAGAACTCCGCAAAAATGCTTCTCATAGTGCAGATTTAAGACTAAATCATCTCTTTTCGATAAAAAGTCAGCACTACTAGAAACATTTTATGAAGACTCTCATGTTACAAGGCTATATGGGGTAATCAAGACAATCAACATAAATGGAAAAACAAGTCTTTTCATAAAATTGCACAGATCAAAAAAAATCCTTAATCCTTAGATAATTTGAAGAGGTCAACAGGGAAAGAGAAGGCATGCTATAAAATTCTGTATCAATAAAACCTGCATTATTTTCCAAAGTTTTCCAGTTACAGGCTCTTGACTTCCTGTAGCCATGATCAACTCACCAATAAAGCAATTCGGAACTTCAAATAATTTGAGAGTTATCCATGTGGCACATACTACAGATATAAAGATGAAGCAGTCAGTCCCTTCTGCTAGGGACTGAATGTCTAGTAGACATCCCTAACCACTGCATTAACACTAGAAAAAAAATTAGTGTGCTGGGCACCAAGTTCACATTGCTTCAATTCTTCCCCATCATATCAAAGGCTTGCGGTGAGTGGTCACCAAGACAAAACAAGAAAAATATATGTGAAATATATATTACATATAAGGAAGAAATCAATATAACAAGAGAACTCACCAAAAAAGTTTGAAAAATTCGAATTTTCCATAAAAAATAGTATATTTCTTGAAGATCTGATGATGCTAACTTCTTTAAATAGCTCACTTTTATTGAGCACCCACTCTGCTCCAAGCACTAATTCTGAATATTTTACATATATTAACTCATTTAATCCTTGCAAAAACCCTATGACATGCATGATGAAAAGACTGGGGCAAACACAGGAGTTGAGGAACATGCCTGAGAACCTGGCTGGGAAAGTGTGGGACCAGTGGGAATCCCAGGCACTGTGATTCCAGAGCTCCTCCACTCAACTACTCTACTTGTGTCTCTCTGGAAGGGGCGTGGAAGGCATGACCAAGTACAAAAGACGCTACTCACGACTTCTATGGTGACAGAGGTTGGCGTTCTTGCAGTAAAAACAAAGCCAAGGTTCTTCACTCCTTTCACTAAAGCTGCTTCATCTGTCAATAAGAAGTCTGTATTAATGGAGATTGAGCAAATACATAAATACCAAATTTAATTTAAAAGATTTCTGTTCTCCAGCACTAAAATACGACTTTCTTTCTTAACTTTTTCTTTTTTTGATCCAAATGCACTTATCTAGGTACCGGAAAGCATTCATAAAAGAGGAACTTTGGTTAAACAGGCCTCTTTCAGTGGGGCTAAGATATATTTCTTTCTTAGTACTCATTTGGGTTTTCTTCTACAAGCCATTCTGGAATCTCCACAACATGTTGCGGCGTCTTAACCCTTCCGTGTTCCTGGGTGTAAGTAAATGTTCTATTGAACCCCAGCTCAGAGAGCCCTCCCCCGCAGCCTCCTTATGGTGGTCTTCGGGGGGAAGGAGCAGCACAGGAGCCACCTGGGAACCAGCGGCAGCGTGGCGGCAGCACGGCGTCTTCTCAGGGCTCATCACCTGCAGGGGGCTCCAGGAGCACACAGCACCCACCTGGGGAGGAAGCCTGGTAGATTATGTTATTTCCGTCTCTCTCAGGAACAACAGTGTGGCACACACACAACAGGGTAAGAAATTCCTTTATATAATCTTTCGTGGGCTATAAAAAAAAAAAAAGGCACAGAGCTAGTGAGTCTCTCCCAGCACCGGTGACATGAGAGTTACATACAGTCTATGATTCCTATCAACTGCGGTTTCACCTTAGATACTCAGAGTCAGACACCGACTACAAACCAGATCACGCACTCAAACGTCTTTGGAGAGCGGCCCCCAAAGCAGAGAGAGACCTCGGTGAAGAAGAGGACCCGGCTCTCTTGGAGCTTCTATTCTCTCTGGGGAAATGGGTTTTCTCAAAGCTGGAGGAAACAAATGGGGGTTGTCACAGAGAGAAGAGGGGTCTGTTTTAGGGAGGTGATCAAGGGGAAAGAGAATACATCAAGGAGATAATATTTAATTCAAGACCTAAATGGAAAGGTTGGTTAGCTGTGGTCACCGACATGTGACTGTGGTACATACTAAGCAAAGGGAAGAGCACTTTCAAAGGCCCCCGAGTCAGAAAACATAGTCATAGGTTTGTGAACTTCAAGACAAGTGTCACTCCAGCATCTTGAGCAAGGTGAACAAGGAAGGACACAGAATGAGGTTGGAGAAAAAGTCACAGTAATGAATTAAGATTTTATCTTGGGGGAGGAGGGATGCCAGTCCTCTGAAGGTTTTTAAGCAAAGGAAGGGCATGTGCAGCTTTATGTTTTAAAAGATTTCTTTTATTTTCGAGAAGACCAAGATTTCAGATCAAGTAGATCAGTATCTTATAACTGGTAAGTGAAGGTATTGGTAACATACAATAGACTCAAATAGCTTAGAAGCGCTTAGAGATTTTCTTACACAGATTGCCACACAATAAAATGTTCTTTTTTAATGTTTGGATTCATTCACACTCTGCTACTAACATAAAAAAAATTCAAGACTCTTCCCTGGCTCAGAAAATTATACCTTTTAATAAAACATGTATGTTTGAAAGTTATGTAGCATTACCTCTGTTGACTTTGAGTGAAATAGCAGACTTACATGGCCATTTTCAAAGTTGTACAATAACCTTGGGTCATTAAATTCACAGGACTCTGTGATGACAGAGGGTGACAGACTGAGGAAGAACAGAGAAAATTCGCTGTAACAAAAATTCCTGATGGACAATCAGGAATCAAATGGACTCACAGCCCCTTGTTCTGTGTTCAGTAAGTTCTACTATAAAGTCTACAGAGCGACCACTGACCCTTAAACAACATGGTATCAACTGTGCACATCCACTTGCAGACAGATTTTTCTCATACAATGTATTTTGTCTTCCTTATAATTTTCTTAATACCATTTTCTTTTCTCTAGTTTTATTGTAAGAGCACAGTATATGACACATATACAAAATGTGCATTAATCAACTGTTTATATTATCGGTAAGGCTTCTGGTCCGACAGTAGTAGGCTTTTAGTAGTTAATTAGGGAGGCAAAAACTATACACAGATTGTCAGTCACAAGGGGAGTGTCGGCACCCCGAGTTCCCTGTTGTTCAAGAGTAAAAACTGTATAGTAAGTATTTAAAGTTCTGTCAAATTATAATTCTCTCATGGCTCAACTTGCAAAATGGCACTAGAAAATGCCTAAATTTGTGTTGAATCCCATATAGTTATACAGAATTTAACACAGTAACTATAAAAGAAACAAATCAAAGTCTGGATTCTGGGTTCTTTGAGTACCACGTGGGAAAGGTTTATCCAGGAGAGATTTCTGGGAACTGCCTTTGGAGGTCTGGACAAGGGACAGCTGTGTTGTATATCAGAAATCTGGTACTGAAAAAAGGTCCGTTGCAGGGAGAAAGGAACATGGGCAGAGTAGAAGAGAATGTTGTCTACTTACCTTAATTTTCGAATATCGATATCACTTTTCTCTGACTGATTTCTGATGGAAAATGAGGGAGGAAAATATACTGGTTTAAGATTATAGATATAAAATGCTTTAGGAATTCCAACCGTGTATAAAAGCAGATATAAACCATATTTGTTTAAGAACTGCAAATTTTCATTTAGGTCATATTAAGTTTTATTCTCATTTATATATAGCTATGTTATTAGAAATGTGTATAAGTTTTGAAGTAAATAAAGGCTAACTAGTTAAGACAGAAATGGGAATTTTCAACAGAGCATGGCAATAAGAAAACTTACCCATAAATTATACCTGCAATGGTACACTTCTTAAATGTCATAATATTGCAAGTGAGGGTTCCTGTTTTATCAGAAAATAAGTATTTTACCTAAACAAAGAAAAAAACCAACATGACAAACAACATAAATATAAAATATATTTAGAGAGCAAAGACAAAGTCAAGTTCTTTCTCTTCAAATCCTCAAAATCTTTGAACTTTGAACTGAACAAAATCTTTGAACTTTGAAACCAGAAGTTCACTGTATAAGAATTCTACCTTTAATAATTGTACTTCTTTCACAGATTCTCTTTTGTTTTATATTGCAGATAAAATTCTGTTAATATGCAAAATAAATTTCAAGCCATCAAACCTAAGAAAATCAGAAGTCCAATTCATTTTTTTGCCACAAGAAATCTCATCAAAAATCTCTAGAAAACATTAAGTTTCTATATAGATGGATATCCATATAGATGGATACATACATACACACATACCCCCAAAACCAAACAAAGATACCACAAGAAAAAAAAAAAAAAACAAACACGGGCCAATATCCCTGACAAACACAGATGCAAAAATACTCAACAATACTCAACATATATTAGCAAATTGTGGGGAGCCTGTGTGGCTCAGTCAGTTAAGCGGCTGCCTTCAGCACAGATCATGATCCCAGGGTCCTGGGATCAAGTCCCACATCGGGCACTCTGCTCAGCGGAAAGCCTGCTTCTCCCTCTGCCTGCCACTCCCTTTGCTTGTTCTCGCTCTCTCTCTCTGTCAAATAAATAAAATCTCTAAAACAATCAAACAAAATACTAGCAGATCGAATTCAACAGTATATTGAAAGGATCACACAACATAATCAAGTGGAATTTATTCCAGGGATATAAAAATAAACCAATCAATGTGACTTACCACGTTAACAAAATAAAGGATAAATATGATATGACCATTTCAATAGAGGCAGAAAAAGCATTTCACAAAATTCAATATCCATTTATGATAAAAACTCTCAAGGAAGTGGGATTAAAGGAACAAACTTCAACATAAAGGCCAATATGGCAAGCCTGCAGCTAACACCAATGGTCAATGGGAAAAAGCTGAAAGCTTTTCCACTAAGATCAGAAACAAGAAAGGGTGCCTCCTCTCACCACTTTATTAAACATAGCATTGGAAATCCTGGCCAGAACAATTAGGCAAGAAAAATGAAAGGCATCTAAATTAAAAGGGAAGAAATAAAACTGTCACTATTTGCAGACAACATTTTACATATCAAAAACCTTAAAGACTGCACCAACAACCTGTTAGAATTAATGATTCAGTAAAGTTGCAGGATATAAACTCAACAAACAGAAATCGATTGATTTTGTTTTTTTTTAATTTTATTTTTTAATTTTTGAACTTTTTAAAAATAGACTTTTTTAAAGCAGCTTTAGATGCACAGCAAAACTGAGTGGAAAGGAGAGAGTTTTCATCTATCTTCTGCTCCAACACATGCATAGCCTCCCCCACTAAGTGATATCCTGCCCCAGAGTGGTACATCTGTTACAGTCAATAAAACTACACTGCCTTATCATTATTACCAAAGTCCACAGTTTACATTACAGTTCACTCTTTTTATTTTTTTTCAAATTTTTATTTAAATCCTAGCTAGTTGACATATAGTATAATATTGCCTATCTATACATTAATATTAATATTAATATTGCCTATCTATACATTAATAATGAACTACCAGAAAAAGAGAAACTAACAATTTCTCAAATTTACAACTGCATCAAAAAGAACAAAATACCTAGGAATAAATTTAATCAAGGGAAAGACCAATATAGTGATGAAAGAAAGTGAAAAAGACACAAATACGTGAAAAGATATTCCACTTTCATGCATGTACATTCGACTCGAAGATTCAGTGTAACCTCTATCAACATTCCAATGGCATTTTTCACAGATTTAGAACAAACAATCCTAAAATGTGTATGGAACCACAAAAGACCCCAAATAACCAAAGCAATCTTGAGAAAGGACAAAGCTGGAGGCATCATGCTTCCTGATTTCAAACTACATTACAAAGCTATAGGCAATCCAAATGTATGGTATTGGCATAAGAACAGAAACATAGATGAGTGGAACAGAATAGATAGCTCAGAAATAACCAATGAATCTCTGGTCAATTAATTTACAACAAAGGAGGCAAAAATGTACATTAGGGAAAGGGCAGTCTCTTTAAAAAATGGTGTTCAATAAATAAATGACAGTCTCTTCAATAAACTGGACAACCACATGCAAAAAAATGAAACTGGGCCATTTTCTTATGCCATATGCAAAATTATCTCAAAATGGACTAGACTTGAACAGAAGAACCTGAAACCGTAACACTTCTAGAAGAAAACATAGGTAGTAAGATCTTTGACATCAGTCTCAGTGAGGATTTTTTTGGATTTGACACTAAAAACTAAGACAATGAAAGTAAAAATAAACAAGTGGGACTACATCAAATTAAAAAGCTTCTGCAAGAGGGGGACAAGATGGCAGGGAACTAGGAGGAGGTGCCAGTTCAACATGTTCCCTAAAGTGAGCTGATTACCTACCAAGGAACTCTGATCACCCATGAAATCAGCCTGAGATCAGAATTCTACACGTCAGGATCTCTACGGGGGCAGAAGACGCCAGTGGGCAGGTAAAGCGGAGTGGGAATGCCGGACTGGTATTGGAAGATAAACAAAAGGGGGAGGGAGCCACCAGAGGAGACGCATTGGGATGTAATACCCCAACACAAGAGCGCCCTACGACTGGGGACCAGCATTAACTTGAAGACTGATAGAAAGCACTCAAAAAGAGCAAAGGATCGCAGGGGGAAATTGTGGGAATTGGAATGGTTAGGGACAGGGGCTTAAGTCCCCCACGGAGGACAGACACCCCTGGTGCTGAGCCAGAGAGAGTGCAGCGGAGAAACCAGGTCTTGTTCCCTAAAGCCGCAAGGAGAACTCCTAAGGGCGCTTGGCATGTGGCAGGGGCTGGGACCCTCGTGTGGCAGAAACAGCCTTTTTGCAGTCCCCACGCGTGCGCCGCGCTGTGCTAGCAGAGCCTCAGACGCGCTCTACACCCTCCCCCTGAGAGAGGCGCGCGCAGGCGCCAGCCCCGCGCTCTTGGACCCGGAAAGTCTGAGCACTCCCAGCCCAGGCCAGCGGGAAAATCTCAGTGTGAGATCACTGCTTGGAACCTCTCTGGCTGTCTGGAGCTGCCCAGACAGCTGCCGCTGTTGTGGCTTTGAGTACAAGCAGGACGCACAGGTGTCCCCAGAGATCGCGGCTGGGAACCTGCTCTGCAGGACCCAGAGGGGAACGGACTGGGGCTTCTCTCTGGGAGGGAGGTCTGGGTGCAGTTTGCTTTCCTCTAAACCTCCAAGAACCATCCGGAGCTGCCAAGGGGAGAGAAAACAAACGAACAGACATAAAAACCTCCAGAGAACAAAAGCCTGAAGGCCCGGTTTCCTCAGAGCCCACCCCCTGGAGGGGGTGGAAGGACTTAACTCAGGAAACACCGCGTGAAAACCCACGCAGCAGGCCCCTCCCCCAGAAAGCCAACCGGCCGAGAAGACAACAATCACTACTACTTCATAGATACAACGTTTAATTTTTAATTCGTTCCCAGTATTCTGGTTCATTTTTAAATTTTTTTAATCTTTTTTATTTTTTTATATAGATTTTTTTAGCCTACTTACCATCACAGTGAGATGTCCAGTACATCAACTTCCATAATAACCTTTTAACCTGAAATTTTTGGTACATATACCCATGTTTTTCTTTTACTTTTCTATTTTTTAAATTTTTTTTTTAATTTCACTTTAGTTTAGTTTAGATCATTCTTTTCTTTACTTTTATTTGCTAATATTCATATAGAGTTAAACTTCAAGGTAATCCCCTTTCCCCAATCAATGCTACCCCTATAGGTAAACCAATTTTTAATCCCCTGTTATCTTAGGAAAGTTATGTCCTTTAAAAAACATATCAAGATACATCCAGGAAGAATCAAAATAACCTTCCTCGCCCACACTGAGAATTTACAACCACTCTCCCATCTTTTTCTCCTACCAGTATTTTTGAATATTTGTGTTTGTCCTGGTAGTATATAAATCTTATACTTAGGGTTCTTTTTGACGAGGTTCTTTTTTTTGTTTGTCTGTTTGTTTCTTTGTTTTGCTTCTACATATTTATGTATATATTTTTTTCTTCTCTTGTCATATACTTTTATCAGTCTTTTTTGTTTGCCTGTTTTTGTTTGTATACTTCACAAACCTTACCTTGGGGCCCATTTGGGCTGGGTCTTCTCTTTTATCCTTCTTTCTTTTTCCTGTCTCTCTCTCTTTTTTTCTTCTTTCTTTCTTTCTTTTTTTTTTCATTTGGGTGGGGAATCTTGATTGCTCAGAAGCATTCCAAGGTACACCTTCACTGCACCAAGGTCGATACATCCAGCTACAACCATTCAGCCATCTCTCACCAAAATGACTAGGAGGAGGAATGCCCAGAAGAAAAATTCAGAGGATGGGCCCTCTGCAACAGAGCTAATGGCTACCGACATAGACATTATGTCGGAAAGGGAATTCAGATTAACAATTATCCAGGCAAATAGCTAGGTTGGAGAAAGCCATGGATGACCAAATGGAATTGATTAGGGCAGAACTGAAAGCCACCAGGGATGATGTTCACAATATTAGGGCAGAACTGAAAGCCACCAGGGATGATGTTCACAAGGCTCTCAATGAGTTCCAATCTAATCTAAATTCTCTAAAAGCTAGGGTAACTGAGACAGAAGATAGAATTAGT
>PISX010034376.1:0-14401 GCA_004024625.1 Mellivora capensis
GCTTAACCAACTGAGCCACCCAGGCGTCCCAACATTCAAGTCTTTAATCCATTTCGAATTTATTTTTATATATGGTGTAAGATAGTGGTCTAGTTTCATTCTTTTGCATGTAGTTTGTCCAGTTTTCCCAGCACCATTTATTGAAGAGACTGTCTTTTCCCCATTGTATATTCTTTTCTCCTTTGTAGTAGATTAATTGTCCATATACATGTAGGTTTATTTATGGGCTCTCTGTCTATTCTGTTGATCTATGTGTGTCTTTGTGTCAGTGCCATACTGTTTTGATTACTATAACTTTGTAGAATAGTTTGAAATCAGCATGATATTTACAGCTTTGATCTTTTCTCAAGATTGCTCTGTCCGGGGTCCCATACAGATTTTAGGAGTACTTTTTTCTAGTTTTGTGGAAAATCGTATTTTGATGGATTGTACTGAATTTGTAGATTGCTTTGGAAAGTACTAATATTTTAACAATATTTGTCCAATCCATGAGCAGAATATATCTTCCCATTTATTTTTATCATCTTCAGTTTCTTTCATCCATGTCCTGTAATCTTCAGAGTATAAGTCTTGCACCTGTTTGGATAAATTTATTCCTAGATATTTTATTCTTTTTGATGCAGCTATAAATGGGATTGTTTTCTTAATTTCCTTGATAGCTCATTATTAGTGTGTAGAAATGCAACTGTAGTTGAATAGCTGTTTATGGTAATAGCTCCCTTTGTGGGGCAGGTCTTCTAAATTCTTTTAAGTAGTTGGGGGAAGGTCAGCAATTATTCCTGAGCCTTCTGTTTCTTAAAAATAATCAGCCTAAAATAATACATATGCCAAAGAGACACATTTTGGGGTGGCAAATTTTGCTCCTTTGCAGTGGCTACAGTCTCCTGAACAAATTAAGGGCTATTAAAAAGCATTGTACAACTAAAGTCATTTTTGGAGAAATAATAAATGAACCACCTGTTCCTTTAAAAAAATTTTTTTTTTACTTAAAAATGAGGTAGGTATGTTCATCTGGTATATAATTTATTTTATTTTTATTTTATTTTTTTTTTAAATTTATTTATTTGTCAGAGAGAGAGGGAGAGAGAGCGAGCGAGCACAGGCAGACAGAGTGGCAGGCAGAGGCAGAGGGAGAAGCAGGCTCCCTGCCGAGCAAGGAGCCCGATGTGGGACTCGATCCCAGGATGCTGGGATCATGACCTGAGCCGAAGGCAGCCGCTTAACCAACTGAGCCACCCAGGCGTCCCTGGTATATAATTTAAAATGTACAACAGTGTTAGGCAGTGAAATAACTCCCTAATACTTTTAACCATCCTTGGCCCATCTCAGAGGCCATAACTTTCTTGCACATCCTTCTACACATATTCTATATACGCACAAGCAAACAGTATCTATTCTTTCTTTTAAATAGTAGCATGTTCTACATTGTTCTGCAACTTGCTTTTTCTCACTTATTGCATCTTATGTATCATTTCATATGCATCCACAAAGAGCTGCTTTATTCTTTTTCTTAAAAAAAAAAAGATTTCATTTGTTTATTAGAGAGAACGCAAGTAGGGGAGAGAGGCAGAGGGAGAGAAAGAAACACCAACAACCCCCCCCCCACCACTGCTGAGCAGGTAGCTGCTTTCCATATTCCATTATATGGAATAGTATCCATTATATGCGATAGTATTGCCTTAGTCTACTCAAGCTGACAGTAACAAAATAGTATAGACTGGGTGGCTTAAACAACAGAATTGATTTTCTCACAGTTCTGGAAACTGGAAGTCCGAGATCAGAGTGCTGGCAGGTCAAGTTCCAGTAAGGACTTTCTTCTTGGCTTGCAGACAGTGAGCTGCCTTCTCCCCATGTGCTCAGATGGCCTTTTCTTGGTGCATGTGTGTGTGTGTGTGGTGAGAGATGTGTTAAAAATTTTGGGGGTGGGCACCTGAGTGGCGCAGTGGGTTAAGCATCTGACTCAGTTTCAGCTCAGATCATGATTTCAGGGTCATGAGATTGATCCCTATGTTGGGCTCCTCACTTAGAGTCTGCTTGAGATTCTCTTTCCCTCTCCCTCTCCCACTCATGCTTTCTCTCTCAAATGAATGAATAAATCTTAAAAACAATTTTTTAAACTTTGTTAAAAACTGGTTCTTTGACTTTTTAAGACTTCCTTCCAGTCCAGAACAGAGTACTAAAGATTCTACATAGGATGTAGAAACCTGCCTTTTCCTAGAGTAGCTATCAATAGGCATACATTTATTTGAGTTTTAATGTCAGTCATTAATAGACAAGTTGCTCATGATCAGTGTTTTAGAAAATATGCTCCTTCCTACCTGATCCCTAAACAAACTGCTATTTGGGGGCAACTAATGGGGTGGTTCATAATTTTGCCAGAAAATAAATGCCTATGTTTGGAGTGAGTTTGCTTCTCTCTTGGTCCCACAGAAGCATGACAGGCTTGGCCTCATTACTTAGGACTTGATATGGAGGATACTGTATTTGTTTTCATTTCAGTTTTTTTATTGTGAGAGTAATATATGTTTGTTAAAAAAATCAGTATAGAATTAGGTAAAAAACAAAACTTAACTGGTGGTAGCTGCTTTTAACAATTGGTATTCTTTGAGACAGTTTCTATGTGTATAAACATGTTTCCCCCACAAAAGAGATTATTTCAAACATACTCACCTTTCACTAAATATATGGAGAACTTTCCATGTGAGACATGAGTTTTAGTATGAATTTTTCAAACGGCCTTTTTATTTTATTTTATTTTTTTAAAGATTTTATTTATTTATTTGACAGAGAGAGACAGTGAGAGAGGGAATACAAGCAGGGGAAGCAGGAGACGGAGAAGCAGGCTTCCGGCCAAGCAGGGAGCCCAGTGTGGGGCTCGATACCAGGACCCTGGGACATGACCTGAGCTAAAGGCAGATGCTTAACAACTAAGCCACCCAGGTGCCCCATCAAAAGGCCATTTTAATTTACATGATTTTCTAATTTTGTATTTTAACTTTGTTACCTCTTTATTAAAACACTGAGAAATATTTCTGAAAGGTTTCTCCCACAATAAAGAGGTAAAAAGATTTAGTATGTATTTTGTATATTTGCTATCTTGTAGGTGTTTTCTATTTCTTCTTCATCTGTAATGCAGCATACTTTCTTGCCCTTGAAATATATGTAGCAGAGAAGGAGAAGTGAGCCTAAGAAGGGGACAGAAATGCGAAGATAACAGAAATCGTGGCTGAGTCATCAGTGGTTTCTGACCGCCTTGGTGGAACCCAGAATGCCACTGTGACAGTCTGCAGCTTCACTAACATTCAGTCCATCAGCAAATTCTCTGGACTCTGCCTTCATATGTTCAGAATCTCATAATTTCCTACTATTTCTCCCACTGCTACCTGATCTAGAATGAGAGTGACCTTTTGTTCACTGTTAATTTTATTTTATTTTATTTTTTAATTTATTTATTTTGTCAGAGAGAGAGAGGGAGAGGACAGGCAGACAGAGTGGCAGGCAGAGGCAGAGGGAGAAGCAAGGAGCCCGATGCGGGACTCGATCCCAGGACGCTGGGATCATGACCTGAGCTGAAGGCAGCCGCTTAACCAACTGAGCCACCCAGGCATCCTGCTCACTGTTAATTTTAAAACCATCTAGTGGTTTGCTATCTTCTGGTAAAACCCAGAATCTCTGAGGCCTACAAGGCATGATTTGGCCATGTATGTTTGCCTTCTTCTACATTTTAGACCTCATCTACTACTCTTTTCTCTGCCTGACTCTGCTGTAGTCATACTGGCCTTCTTGCTGGCCTTCAAGCCAAGTATACCTCTGCAGGGAGTTTTGTACACCATGAAATGCATAGGGATTAAAATACCACATGGCTCTGTTCTTTCATTTGTTAGTTTGTCAGCTTATTGAGTCCATTTCTTAACCATAAAAAAGACTTTCCCTTATCCCGTATTCCCTAACACCTTAGTCTTGCTTTATTTATCTCCATAGCCCTTTACCATTAGATAAATATATACTGTGTATTTACTTGTTCATTTATGATCTTCCCCTACTAGAATGAAATTTCCATTAGGCAGTCCTTCAAACAGTGGCACATGGTAGGTTCTCAGTACAAATTTGTTGAATGAGCGAATCAATTAATCCATCTGAGCTTTGCTTTCAGAAAACCTTTTAGATATGGTCATAGTTGCTCATTCTTTATTTCTCTGATGAGAAGATAAGTGGGAGGACTTTGAGTTTTTTAGAGCAAAGATCGATGGAAGGAGACCTCCAGTAAAATGACAGTTAAAGTGTATACTTAACAGGAGCACCTGGGTTTCTCGTTTAGTTGAGCCTTCGAGTCTTCATTTCTGCTCAGGTCATGATCTCACGGTCCTGAGATTAAGCCCTGCACTGGGCTCTGAGCTCAGCAGACAGTCCGCCTTGAGATTCCCTCTTTCTCTCTGCCTCCCCACTCTCAAATACATAAATCTTAAAAGAAAAAGAAAAAGTGTGGACCTAACAACAACAACAAAAAAACCCTCTGTGATACTTACTGAAATGCTGAAAAAAGAAAAACAAAAATAGAGGAGGAAAGTATTTCACTGAAACTGAATAGGCTTAATAATAATACTGAAGTCCATGGTAGCAACACTGTTGGGGTCGGTGCTGTAAGACTGATAAGAATCTGTGAATGTAACCTGACAAATATGTATCAGTATGACCTTTACCTAATGGCTTGTGATTTGTAAAAGTTTTTTTACATGTATTGTTTCACTTCACTTCCTCAGTAGCTTTGTGAGGGAGAGATTATCTCCATTTTGCAGATGAAGAAATTGAAGTTCAGGTAGAGATTTGCTTCAGATCACATCAGAGTAAGTGTAGCTCTATGGCTTGATTCCAGGTCTTCTGACTCTTGTTCCAGTGTGGGTTTTTTTTGTTTTTTTTTCATAATGTGTAAGGTGTCCTCAGACGATAAAAAGGTGAATAATGAATAAGATAGGGGGCGCCTGGGTGGCTCAGTGGGTTAAAGCCTCTGCCTTCAGCTCAGGTCATGATCCCAGGATCCTGGGATCGAGCCCCACATTGGGCTCTCTGCTAGGCGGGAAACCTGCTTCCCCCTCTCTCTCTGCCTGCCTCTCTGCCTACTTGTGATCTCTGCCTGTCAAATAAATTAAAAAAAAAAAAATGAATAAGATAGTTCTAACCCTGGCAGCATGGAATATGGTAGGAACACAAATAACTGTCAGACAGACAGTAAGTGTCTTAGAGGCATAAGGAAATTCTAAGCATTTAGAGAAGGGAGAGATTACATTTTATTACGGGTGGAGGGGTGGTTGTTTTAAAATATGTTCACAAATTCTTTGATACCTCTCTCTTTAACAGGTGGATGTTAAGTCCTCCCTTCCCCCCCAAGTGTGGGATGTACTTAGTGACTCTAATGACTAGAAGGTGATGGAAGTGTTCGTGTTCGAGTTCTGAGGTTAGGTCATAAACAGCATTGCAGCTTCAGCCTCATTCTGCCTTTAGGGGAAGTCAGCTCTCACGTTGTGCAGACACACAGGCAGCTCTGTGGAGACCTCCATGTGGTGAGGAACCTTACTGAATTTGCTAGCAGCTGTGTGAGTGGCCCACCTTGAAAGTGCATATTGCAACCCTGCTTGATACCTTAAATGCAACCTAATGAGACTGTGAGCCAGAACCGTGCCGATAGGATGCTTTCCAATTCCTGACGCATAGAAGTTGTGAGATAATAAATGTTGTTTTAAGCTGCTAAATTTTGTGGCAGTGCGTTAATGCAGCAACAGAAAGATAATACAGATTTTGGTTTTAGCAGTGGAGTACTACCTAACGAAAACCTAAAATGGGAGAGTGGCTTTGGCATGGGGCAATGGGTGGCAGCTGGAAGGACTTTGGAGAGAGTGCTAGTGAAAGCTTGAAGAGCTTGTAAGAAACTGTTTCTAGAACTGGGATGGCCTTTGAGGAGACTTGTGGGTAAGGGTTTAAAGGAGAGTGAGAACATATCTTACTGGAAACTAGAGGAAAGGGAATCCTTGTTATGTGGTCACAGAAAGTTGCCTACAACTCCTGTTGGTTGTAGTAAGGTGTAAGACAGAGAATGTACCTAAGGAACTGGGCAATGTGATGTAGCTAAAGGGGTTTACAGGCAGTGCTGAAGGGCTACCTGGTTTCTTCTCACTGATAGAGCAAAGTACCAGAGGATCAAGACAAGCTGAAGGTAGGCCAGTTAAACAAAAAAGAGCCTAGACTTGCTGGTTTTGAAAATTCTCAGCTTCTTCAGGTGGTACACAGTGGATTTTTCTTTGCAGGAAGTTTTTTAAATTACTAATTTAATCTCTTGTTATAGGTCCATTCAGATACACCCATGGAAAGAATGTCATCATTAGTCACTAGGGAAATGCAAATCCAAACCACAAGGAGATACCACTTCACATCCACTAGGATGGCTATAATCAGAAAGATAATACCAAGTGTTGGCAAGGATGTGGACAAATTGGAAACCTCGTATATTACATGGTGCATGCATACAGTGGTATAGGCAGTTTGAGAACAGTTTGGCAGTTCCTCAAAATGTTCAGCATGCTTATCCTATGACCCAGCACTTCTGCTTTTAAGTATAGACCCAAGATATGAAAAGATAGTTCGCACTAAAACTTATACACCAGTGAACGAATGTTTGAATGTTTGTAGCAGCATTTCTCATAACAGCTAAAGCGTGGAAACAACCAAAATGCCCCCAAATGATGAATGAATTGATAAAATAGTATATCCAAACAGTGGAATGTTACTTGGCAATAAAAAGGGATTGAAGTATCTGACATGCTACAGTGTGGATGGACATCCAAAAGGTGCTCAGTGAAAGAAGCTGGTCACAAAGACCAGATACTGTGTGACGTGTGAAAGGTCCAGGATAGACTGATTTTTTTTTTTTTTAGATTTTATTTATTTGAGAGAGTGAGCAGGAGAGAGAGTGTGGTGTGAGCATGAGTGGGGGAGGAGCAAAGGGAGAGGGAAAAGCAGGCTCCTCACTGAGCAGGAAGCCCGATGTGGGCCTCAATCTAGGGACTCCAGAATCATGACCTGAGCCAAAGGCAGATGCTTGACCAACTGAGCCACCCAGGTGCCCCAGAATTTGTCTAAATCTATAGAGACAGAAAGTAAATCAGTGGTTTCCTGGGGCTGAGGTAGAGTAGGAATGGGGAATGACTGCTGATGGGTACAGGGGTTTTTTTTGGGACAATGAAAAATGTTCTAAAATTAGATTGTGGTGATTTTTACACAACTCTATACTAAAAAACACTTAACTACACACTTAAATGGGTACATTTTATGATATGTGAACTATATATCAGTAAAGTTGTTAAAGGCTTTATGGAAAAGCAAGGGTTGGATCTTGTTGGAAAACAATGAATGTGGAGTAGGCATTCTAGGAACAGTATGAATAGTGGCACAGAGGCAGGAAATACAAGAGATGTTTGTAAAATAAGGGGTAGGAGTTGGGAGTCCCCAAGACCAAGTTCAAGGGACCCCAAGACCACTCTGAGGTTTGTTAATTTGTTGGTAGGACTCACAGAACTCACTGAAAGCTGTTAAACTCATGGTTACAGTTTATTATAGTGAAGAGATACAGATTAAAATCAGCCAAAGCAATTCTAGGAGGATTCCAAGCTGAATCTAGGAGAATTCAAAGTGGGAAACTTGCAGTAACCTCTCTGGGTAGCCAGTATATTAGATAGCACTAACTAACTGCTTCTGGCAATGATATGACAGTACATACAGAGTATTGCCAACCATGGAAGCTCACTGAGCCTTGGTCCAGAGTTTTTATTGGGCTTTGGGTTGTATAGGCATGGTCGACTACTTATGTGGCTAACCTTAGCTTCTAGCTCCTATGAAGGTCAAGCTGATACCACATGGCCAAAAGCTCCCACCCTAGATCACATTGTTAGCATAGACTATCTGGTGTGGCCCAAGGCCTCAGGTAAACAGACACTCCAATCAGGTAGGACATTCCAAGGACCTAGAAATTACCTCCCAGGAGCTGAGGGTTAAAGCCAGATCTCTCGTTGACAGATTCTTTTACTACATTGGGAGTAACAAAATGTGACTAAAGTGTAGGGTAGATGTAGGGGAGTTGAAGGTGTGATTAGGAGGGTAAACTAGTACCATGTTGGAAATTCACGGAAGGCATTTGACTTAGTAGTCTCTAAGAAGATTAGCCCAATGGTTATGTGGTGGTGGAAAGTGGGTGGTACGCTGAAAGGTAGGCTAGAGAAATTTGGAGGATATTGCAGACATTTAGGCAAGAAATAATAAGGGTTTAATCAGGAATAGTAGAAGTTTAAATTATTATTTTTGGTTGGTTATTGATCTGTATAGTTATATACCTAAAGTACGGTTATTATGCTCAAGAAGGACCTAAATGTGGGCTTGACGGGAGTTGGGAGGTCTCTTAAATATGTTTCTTTTCTTTTTAAGATTTTATTTTTAGGGGCGCCTGGGTGGCTTAGTGGGTTAAGCCTCTGCCTTCGGCTCAGGTCATGATCTCAGGGTCCTGGGATCGAGTCCCGTATCGGGTTCTCTGCTCGGCAGGGAGCCTGCTTCCCTTCCTCTCTCTCTGCCTCCCTTTCTGCCTACTTGTGATCTCTGTCTGTCAAATAAGTAAATAGGATCTTAAAAAAAAAAAAGAAAAAGGAATTTATAAGATTTTATTTTTAAATAATCTCTACACACAATGTGGGCCTCAAACTCACAACCTCAAGATCAGGAGTTGTAAGCCCCACCTACTGAGCCAGACAGGTGTCCCTTAAGTATGTTTTTAAACTGTGACTTTTGTCCAGTTATTTGCATCCCTTAGTATCTCTCCTTTTTTAAAGGACCTTTGCATTTTCCTTTTAGTTCCATTTACATTTAGGAGCCAGCATTTGGGACCTGAGTAAGTAGATGATTACAGAGAAAAAAGTAGAAACTGTATCTTGAGGGCCGCCTGGGTGGCTCAGTCTGTTAAGCCTCTGCCTTCAGCTCGGGTCATGTTCCCAGGGTCCTGGGATGGAGCTTGGATCAGGCTCTCTGCTCAGTGTGGTTCCTGCTTCTCTCTCTCTGCCTGCTGCTCTGCCTACTTGTGATCCCACTCTCTCTTTCTGTCAAATAAATGAAATCTTTAAAAAAAAACCTGAAAAACTCTTTTTTTTTTAAAGGTTTTATTTATTAATTTGACAGAGATCACAAGTAGGCAGAGAGGCAGGCAGAGAGAGTGGGGTGGGGGGAGGGAAGAAGGCTCCCTGGATGTGGGGCTCGTTCCCAGGACCTTGAGATCATGACCTGAGCTGAAGGCAGAGGCTTAACCCACTGAGCCACCCAGGCGCCCCCAAAAACTGTATCTTAAAATAATGTTTGGAAATTGGGAGAATAGATATAATATAGGCTGATTGTGTGTACAGTTGAGCCTTGAACAACTCAGGTTTGAACTGCATGGACCCACTTATTTGTGGATTTTTTCGATACAGCACTGTAAACGAATTTTGTCTTCCTTATAATTTTCTTAATATTTTCTCTTCTCGGGGCTCCTGGGTGGCTCAGTGGGTTAAGCTTCTGCCTTCAGCTCAGGTCACGATCTCAGGATCCTGGGATCAAGCCCCGCATAGGGCTCTCTGCTCAGCAGGGAGCCTGCTTCCTCCCCTCTCTCTCTACCTTCCTCTCTGCCTACTTGTGACCTCTCTCGCTAATAAAAATAAATTTAAAAAAAAACAAAAAATATTTTCTTTTCTCTAGCTTACTTAATTGTAAGAATACATATAATGTACGAAGTATGTGTTAATTGCCTGTTATCAACAAGGCTTTTGGTCAGCAGTAGGCTTAGTCAATAGTTAAGTTTTTGGGGAGTCAAAAGTTATATGTGGGTTTTCAAGTACGTAGGGAGTTGGTGACCCTAACCCTCACATTGTTCAAGGGTCAGTTGTATATATTGTGTTTGTATGTATGTACACACACACACACACACACAAACACACACAGTCATAACTTCTTTCCACAAAGTTGACACCTCCCAGGGGGGACTCGGGGATTTGTTCCAGAGTGGGGATTTCTACTCCCGTTGCATTTTATCTGAGGCATCTATTTTCCAGTTTAAGTGAGCTCTTCTTTCTTTAATGGGACTGTTAACTCTGCTCTTGAGAGGGCTACAGTCAGCCATTGCTATATTAGAAGTAGTTAAAATTGGGAGGTTTAAACAAATCTTCAATATGTAGTCTTACTAGGGCAAAACTGATGGCAGATATTATGAAAACACTATACTACAATGATCTCTGACATGTGTGACATCTTTTTTTTTTTTTTTTAAGATTTTATTTATTTATTTGACAGGCAGAGATTACAAGCAGGCAGAGAGGCAGGCAGAGAGAGAGAGGAGGAAGCAGGCTCCCTGCTGAGCAGAGAGCCCAATGCGGGGCTCGATCCCACGACCCTGGGATCATGACCTGAGCCGAAGGCAGAGGCTTTAACCCACCGAGCCACCCAGGCGCCCCTGTGACATCTTTTTTAAGTGAGAAAAATCTGATTAGCGAAAAGTACCCTTTTATGAGACTTACTATGAAATGCTAATGGCTGTAGACCTATCAGGTCGCCAGTTTAAGAGTTCTGATACTTAAAAGAAACTGCTTTTTTCTCTTATCCCTGTTGAGTTTTCATTAGGTTTATGCGAAAAATTAGTACCAACTGGTTCGAGAGAATATTCTTGCAATACATTTAGTATTGTTAGATTACTTTGGGAAGAAGACCTTCAGTTTCCAGTGGGTATACCTCTCATCCTATCTGTGCCCTGGACCTCATTTGTGACATCATTTACAGTGACAAGAGCTCCTCTTCATTTTGATCACAGCACTGGAAAAGAGTTGATGTTTTCTGAGAGCTTTGTTGATGTTGAAACTGTAATGAGTAGTTATATATACAAAACATAACCAGAATGTGTTCTTCCTGAATATCTGCCTTATTCCTAAAATATTTGTTGAATTGAGTACTTACTATGTGTATTAAGCTGGTTCTTGGAGGACAGGATAAAACGTATGCGAATCAAATGTTGATACCAGGATTTTGTTAGGTAAGTCTTGAAATACCAAGTGATAAATGTTAAGTTTAGAAGGGGAAGAGATCACCTTTGGTTCTGGGAATCAGGAATGTTTGGGGCTAAGCTGAAGTATATGTAGCATTTCAGATATGGGTGTGAAAAAGGCCCTTCTATGTGAGGCACAGAAACGAGGAAGGCAGAGGCCAGAATAGGGATTGGCATTTGGGTGAGTATAATGCTACAGTACACATGAAAGGGTTTAGGTAATGGAGAAAAGGGTAACTGGAATTATACTGGTGTGTGCGGTCCGAGAGTCAGTACTTTATGCTGTAAGGTAGTAGAGAAACTATTGATAGAATTTGAGCAAGATGGTATACTCTCAGTTGTGCTACAAGGGTAATATAGATATTGGGTGTGGGACTGATTGAAAGGTACTGTATGCGGGTCTGACCAGTTAAGAGACTATTGTAATAGTCTCAGACTAGACAAGAGTATATGAAATCCTGAACTTGGTTAGTGTGTTCCTTGTATGACCGGTTTGGAGAGTTTGAAGCAAGTTTTGAATGAATACTTTATTATTACTCATTCAACAAAGCTTATTTATGTTGTTGGAGAGGATGGGAATCCTGACAGCTTTTTTTTTTTTTTAAGACTTTGTTTATTTATTAGAGAGAGTACCATCCCTGCTGAGCAGGGAGCCTGATGCCAGGCTTGATCCCAGGACCCTGGGATCACGACCTGAGCCAAAGGCAGACACTTAACCAACTGAGCCACCCAGGTGCCTCTGACAGCTTTTTTTTGGTCAGACTTCTTAAACAGTCCTCCTTAGGGTACCTTTATTAGGTAGTGTCCTTCTTTTAGCATGGCTTGATAAGGCATGATAGTGACAGATTGGAAAAGGTTTTCTATGAGAGTGGGGGAAGGGAGTTGGAGAAGTGGGAAGAGATGAGTATGGGACCTCTGAAGCATAAAAGAAGAAGTAAAATAGCTAAAAGAATTAAACACATACATTTATGTTTTCTGAAGCTATGTTAATATGTAAGGATAATGAGATTTCATTCATAAATTCAAGGCCAGTGACCATAATCAGAAAAGTAAGTTGAATCAAATTATAAGCTAGACTTGAAGGCCATATAAATCATAAAAAAGGGGAAATTAAAATGGGTTGAAAGCAGAAATTTAAGACAAACTTGCAGATAAATTATCAGAAGACATAAAGATAAAATGAGAGCTAAACTGTATTTAAATGCCATGGAATCATGAAAACATTTTCTGATAGTAAGGAGGGCGAATTGTATGATATTATGCTTTGATAATAGAGTTGTGGTGTTTAGGAAAGGACCAGACTCTTGGGGTGACTTGCAGCCATGAGAGGTGGTGTTCTTTGTAGGAATACATCACAGGTCATCCTTGTGATAGCAAGAAAGTAGGAGCTCCATGATTGTAGGAAGTCAGTTTTTCCTTCTACCATTCCGAAAGAAGAAAACTTGATAGGAACATGAATATGATATACTGAGGTACTAGAGATTCTTTGGTTTGGAGGGAATGTATTTCTTGAAGTTAGATTTTTTGAGGCATTCTTAGAGGGTAAGAATTGTTAATACCTAGGCTGTGGCTTACCAAGGTGTTTGGTCCTGTAGGAACCCTACATTTAGACAGGCTTTCTTATACTGTGTAATACACACACACACAGGCTGCCTTTATTTTGCGGTAAGAATATTCAGCTGAAAGACTGTACCTGGGTCCCTTCAGTTCCAGATGACCTATTCTCACTCTAAACATTCCACTGAGATAAACATGATTCCTTAAAGCCAAACTTTCTAAGGGAGCTATAACTGAGGGCAGTATCACTCTTGACATTGCTCTGACCTGAGTAAGGAATTGTCTTACTCTTGCTAAGATGGCCAACTTGGTGAAAAACTTTATTCCCAGATGTTTTGTTAATTGAAGTCTTACTGTTTTCTGAAATTATGTAGTTTGTATAATTCTTTTTTTTTTTTTAAGATTTTATTTATTTTTTTGAGAGAGAGTGAGCTCGAGCTTGCGGGGGAGGACAGAGGGACAGGGAGAAGCAGATACCCCACCAAGCAGAGAGCGGAGCTTGATCCCAGGACTCTCAGATCATGATCTGAGCTTAAGGAAGAACTTAACTGACTGAGCCACCCAGGTGGCCATGTATAAGTCTTTTTAGAGGACTTGGTATGTTTTTTAAATTTTATTTTAATTCCAATATAATTAACATACAGTGTTAAATTAGTTTCAGTGATTAAACATTTCATATTTTACTCAGTGCTCATTAAGACAAGTATACTCTTAACCCCCTTCACCTCTTTCACTCATCACCCACCCACCTCCCCTTTGGTAACCATCTGTTCTTTATAATTAAGAGTCTGTTTTCCCATTTGGCTCTTTTTTTCATTTGTTTCGTTTCTTAGATCCCACATATGAGTGAAATCTTATGGTATTTGTCTTTTTCTGACTTATTTTGCTTATTAGCATTATACTAATAAGCTATACTCTTTAGATCCACTATACTCTTTAGATCCATCCATGTTGCAGATGGCAAGATTTCATTCTTTTTTATGGCTGAACAATATTCCAGGGTGTGTGTGTGTGTGTGTGTGTGTGTGTAGTACAGTACATTTTCTTTTTTTTTTTTTTTTAAAGATTTTATTTATTTATTTTTCAGAGACAGTGGGAGAGTGAGCGAGTAAGCACAGACAGAGTGGCAGGCAGAGGCAGAGGGAGAAGCAGGCTCCCTGCCGAGCAAGGAGCCCAATGTGGGACTCGATCCCAGGACGCTGGGATCATGACCTGAGCCGAAGGCAGCTGCTTAACCAACTGAGCCACCCAGGCGTCTCAACAGTACATTTTCTTTATCCATTCATCTATCAATGGACACTTGGGCTCCTTCCATAATTTGGTTATTGTAAATAATGCTGTAATAAAGATAGGGGTGCATATATCATTTTTGAATTAATGTTTTTGTATTTTTTTTTTTAAGATTTATTTATTACAGAGAGAGGGTGCACAAGCAGGAGGGGGAGAGGGAGAAGGAAAAAAAAATCTCAAGCAGACTCCACACCGAGTGTAGAGCCCAATGTGGGGCTCAATCTCATGATCCAGAGATTGCGTCCCTAGGTTTCAGAAGCTTAACCGACTGCGCCACCCCGGCACCTCTAGTGTTTTTGTACTCTTTGGGTAATTACCCAGTAGTGTGATTATTGGATCATATGATAGTTCTATTTTTAATTTTTTTTTAAGATTTTATTTATTTGACAGACGGAGATCACAAGTAGGCAGAGAGGCAGGCAGAGAGGAGGAAGCAGGCTCCCCGCTGAGCAGAGA
>PISX010034377.1:0-14067 GCA_004024625.1 Mellivora capensis
GATCCCAGACCCTGAGATCATGACCTGAGCCGAAGGCAGAGACTTAACCCACTGAGCCACCCAGGCGCCCCTATAGCTTGTCTTAATTGACATTGGAGAAGTTGGACATCTTTTTATTTGTTTCCCTTTTTAATTAATTAGTTAATTAGTTAACTAATTTCCCTTTTAAGAAATGGTTTGCCTCTCCCCTTTTCTCTTCTGTTGGGAGATTAGGCTTTTTGTCCTGATATATAATCTTTATTTTTATATTAATATTTATAGGTCTGGGTGGTTTGGTTGGTTGAACGTCTGACGGTTGATCTTGGCTCGGGTCATGAGATCAGGCTTGTGCTCAGCAGGGAGTCTGCTTGGGATTCTCTTTCCCTCTCCCTCTGCCCCCCCCATGCTTGCTCTTTCTCTCTCTCTCTCTCTCTCAAATAAATGGGTGAATCTTAAAAAAAAAATTTTTATGGGGCACCTAGCTGGCTCAGTTGGTGGAACATGCAGCTCTTGATCTTGGGGTTGAGAGTTCAAGCCCCATATTGGGTGTAGAGATTACTTAAAAATAAATTATTTTAAAAACAAATTTACTATTTGAAATGTGTATGCAAGTTTTTTTTTTCAGTTTTTCACATTTCTATTCTGTTTTGCTCTTTTTAACATAGAAAATTTAGAAATAGGGGTTCCTGGGGGGCTCAGTCGGTTAAGCATTCAACTCTTTCAGCTTGGGTTGTGATCTTGGGGTCATGGGATTGATACCCACAGTCCACACGTGGGGCTCAGCGTGGAGTCCTCCCTCCACCTCTGTCCCTTCCTCTGCTCATGCTTGCTCGCTCTCTCTCTAAAATAAATAAATAAATAAGTAGGGGTGCCTGGGTGGCTCAGTGGGTTAAGCCTCTGCCTTGGGCTCAGGTCATGATCACAGGGTCCTGGGATCGAGCCCCGGTCTGGCTCTCTGCTCAGCAGGGAGCCTGCTTCCTCCTCTCTCTCTGCCTGCCTCTCCATCTACTTGTGATCTCTGTCTGTCAAACAAATAAATTAAAAAAAATTTTTTTAAATAAATAAGTAAGTAAGTAAGTAAATAAATAAATAAATAAAATCTTTAAAGAAAGAGAAAATTTAGAAATATTCACAGGTTTCTGAATCTTTTCCTCTGTAGCTTTTGGTTTTGGTTTCATGCTTCTAGGTGGCAAGTTTTAAATAGCCCCCATGATATTCCCTGACAGCTGAGACCTTGTATTAACTGGAGAGGATTATAAACCTAGATAGACATTCCAGCTCTCAATCCACCTATCAGTGGCTTTCAAACTTTTATCCTGCGATTTGTAATAAAAATACAGTTTATGTTGCAAACCACTACACACAAAAAATATTCATTTTATTTAAAGAATTATTTTAAAATGTTTCATAAAGTCTTACCCTAACTACATGGAATATAGTCTGATATTTCCTGTTTGATCAATTCTATTTTACTCCATTAAAACAAAGTGTTGATCTCAACGCAGTGCATTGATTTAATGACACATTAATGGAGTCTTGACCCAGAGTCTGCAAAACACATACAAACCATGAAGAGGCTGATTTTTCTCCCTCCCCAGATCTTACTCACTTCAGTGGCACTTGCACTCATGTCTTCCTCTAGGCGGGTGATGGAGGGGTCCATCTTCAGGCCATAGAGGAGCCCTGAAGACCTGTGTACCAGCCCTGAGGCTGCACTAAGTTTTGAACATCTAACAGGCAAAAGCAAAAAACTCTGGTTTGGGATTTCAGCCCTGAGGTTTAGAATAAGGTTCTTTCTAGTGCCGTGGTCCCCAAATCCTTACCCTAACTATACTGCGTTAAATGTAGTCTTAGAAAACTCCCCTTGTCTACCGTGTAATCCGGGATTTGGCAACAAATGGTCAACCGGATCTGCTCCAGCTCAGCTGTTCTTGCAATTAGAGCCCAAGAAAAGGGTGACACAATTTTCTTGGGCAGAGAAACTAATCCAGTGCATTCTTTGCACGTGCATTTAAACTGGCATGGAGAAGCCAGCCCCTCCACATAAAGGTGGAGAATCATTCAGTAATACACTCTCACAGAAGGCTAAGAACATAAAAGGAATTAAGAAGTGATGAATCCATTAGAAAGTCCTCATAAGATACATCTGCTTGGGATTTGGGTCAGAGGACTGAAATCAAGTCCCCATTCTGTGTGGGGTTTCCCAACATTCTTGTTCTAGGTCAAGTCAGAACTCCGTGCTTCGCTTTTCTTATCCATAAATGGTCATAATAATAGCAGCTTCCTCAGGGGTGCAGAGAAATGTAACTGAAATAGCAGTAAGGTGCCATGCTATGGGGGTGGCTGCTGTTGTTGACTCAAACGCAAGCCTTCCTGATTTTGAAATCCTGGTGAGCTACTAGCTATTTTATTTGATTAGTGATTTGTGCCTATAGCTGAACTTGAGTTAGAGCTAATGGTTCTAATAGCCTTAAATGAGTTTTAGAATTTAGGCCAGGCACTTCTGGTTATTGCTTGTTAGGATTGGCTGTGCATGGACAAGTTTCTCTGCAGTGAGCCTGAATGCAGTTAATGGAGTCAAATGCATGGCATACATTTTAATTTTCTTTACTAGAGCAGCCTCATGGGTTCCTGGAGAGTGAACACAGCCTGCCTCCCGGGTAGCTCTGGGCTTCCTGGATTGTATGCTTTCTTTCTTCCTGCCCTGAGCTGCCCTCTGACCCACTCAATACCCAAAGGTAACTTTGGAAGACAAGTTCCAGAGTAGCCACGTTGGTGCAGTTAAGAATGAGTTTTGACACTTTTAGGGGGCCGCTGAGGTCATAATGGCAGATACGCTGCCGAAGTTTTAAGTTTGCAAACCTGGATAACCCTAAAACTGTGAATGGAACAATATGCAAAGTTTTAGGCTGAATTTATAGCTCAGGACATTTCTATAGGGGTTTTTCCTGGTGACAGGAAAAATTTTCTGTTGTCCTCTCCCTTCCTCCAGAAAATTTCCCGCTGGGGACACACCTTGAGCGTCTGCTTGGCCCTCAGGGATCCCACCCCCTCTTCTCTTAGAAGAGCCAACACTTAAGATGAGCCCCAGTGGCCATATTTGGGATCTAGGACTCCATTTCCCTGGGCAGAGCAAACTGATAGGGCTGTAGACACTTAACCCACGCAGGCAAACTAGATTCCCTCTCCTGGGAATTTGAAACCTGAACAGAAAGTCTCTGTGCCTGGCAAGCTTGGGGCTGTATCACGTGAACCACTGCATTCTAGAGAGATGGTCCCCCAGCTGCCTGGTTCCTGCCGGTCTGGTCCTGTTTGGTAGCTCTGCTTTCGATTCAGTTCTCTGAGCCACCACTCTCCTTCCAGTAAAGTCCCATTTGCATCAGGCAGTCCAAATTGCTTTGGGAGGTCAAAACAACAACAACAACAACAAAAACCAAAACCAAAACCAAACCAAGCCAAACCAGAAAACGTTTATAAATATAATAGCATGGAGTAGAGAGGCATGGTGAGATGGAAAGAGCCTGGACTTTCGATGTTTTTCTTTTTTAACTCTTTCCGCACCTAGGGTAGTCTAGAATCTTGATTCTTTAACTGGCCAAGCAGTATAAATTTAGGCATTACTCTTCTGAATCCTGATTTTCTTGACTGTGAATGAAATATAGATCACCTACCTCATAAAATAATGTTCTTTTTTTTTTTTAAAGATTTTATTTATTTATTTGATAGAGAGATCACAAATAGGCAGGGAAGCAGGCAGAGAGAAGAGGAAGCAAGGGGACGCCTGGGTGGCTCAGTTGGTTAAGCAGCTGCCTTCAGCTCAGGTCATGATCCCAGCGTCAAGGGCTCCTTGCTCGGCAGGGAGCCTGCTTCTCCCTCTGCCTCTGCCTGCCACTCTGTCTGCCTGTGCTCGCTCTCTCTCTCTCTGATAAATAAATAAATAAAATCTTAAAAAAAATAAAAAAAAAAGAAGAGGAAGCAGGCTCCCTGCCGAGCAGAGAGCCGGATGTGGGGCTTAATCCCAGAACCCTGGGATCATGATCTGAGCCGAAGACAGAGGCTTTAACGCACTGAGCCACCCAGGCGCCCCTAAAATATGTTCTTTAATTAGTCATGTTATATTTATTGTGATCACTCAGGGGACATTTTTGCTTATTCCCTGGACCTGGACTGAATGACAGTTATAGCTTCTGGAAATTAGTGATATTAGGGTACTTTAGGTATCATTATATTTGAATATTTTATTAAACAAAGAATCTTCTCTTTCTCCCTCTTCTTTAAGAATAAAGGATTTTAGGGACACTGGGGTGGCTCAGATGATGGAGCATGTAATTCTTGATCTCGGGGTTGTGAGCTTGAGCCCCAAGTAGGGTGTAGAGATTACTAAAAAAAATAAAAATAATAATAAACTTTAAAAAAAAGAGGGGGGTGAGGGGATGGGGTTACGATAATGGGCATTAAGAAGGGTATGTGATGGGGTGCCTGGGTGGCTCAGTGGGTTGAAAAGAGTAGCGCTAGGGGGTGCCTGGGTGGCTCAGTGGGTTAAACCTCTGCCTTCGCCTCGGGTCATGATCTCAGGGTCCAGGGATCAGGCTCCGCGTTGGGCTCTCTGCTCGGCAGGGAGCCTGCTTCCCTTCTTCTCTCTCTGCCTGCCTCTCTGCCTGCTTATGATCTCTGTCTGTCAAATAAATAAATAAAATCTTTTTAAAAAATCATTAAAATACTTGCATTGTAATTTAATGTGTGTGCATTACTAAAAATTTACTGAAAATGTTTAGACGTCACTAAAAATGAATAAAAACTTTAAAACCCTTTGTCAGACTGCTTGTCTCTATTTTTCTGGGATGGAAACTGTTAGTATCACTGTGACTTAGTATGAACTGGATCAAGTCCTAAGCAGTTTTGACCTCTGCGCAGGGTAACAGCTCTCAGAAGCTAGTGCTGGAAGAGAATTTAGGAATCACCCAATCCAAGGGCTTTAATTTACCTGGTTGCCCATTTCATTGTCATTCAGGCATCAAATCTTCACTGAGCCTGTGTCCCAAGAACTATGATGGGTGCTGGATGGACACAGCCAGCCAGGATGGCCAAGTTACTATCCTTCCCAGTGGGGCTTGTGGCTATCCAGAGGAGGTCATGACACAGCACCATAGGGCCGAGGGCTGGAGGGCAAGAGAGAAACACACATCTGCAGGTGATGAGATTTAGAAAATGTCTGGGAGCCTAGGTGGCTCAGTCAGTTAAGCATCTGCCTTCAGCTCAGGTATGATCCCAGGGTCTTGGGATCAAGTCCCATGTCTCGCTCCTTGTTCAGTGGGGCATCTGCCTCTGCCTGGCTCTCTCTCTCTCTCTGCCAAGTAAATAAATAAAATGTTAAAAAAAAAAAAATGTATGGGACGCCTGGGTGGTTCAGTCGGTTAAGTATCTGACTTTGGCTGAGGTCATGATCCCAGGGTCCTGGGATTGAGTTCCATATCTGACTCCTTGCTCAGGAGGGAGCCTGCTTGTGCGCTCTCTCTCTGACAAACAAATCTTACAAAAAAAAAAAAAAAGAAAGAAAGAAAGAAAGAAAGAAAGAAAGAAAGAAGGAAAGAAAGAAAGAGAAAGAAAGAAAAATGTAGCCTGGGGCCAGATGTTGAAGGACTTCAAATGACAGGAGAAGAGTTTGTTTGGTTTTTTTTTTTTCCCTTCAGTAGCCAGGCCGTGGGGTGGTAATGGAACTGGAGTCTGATCTTAGACTAGGGAGTAAAGGCGGTCAGATGCAGGCACCTCAGAGCCAGTACGGGTGGCAGTGCAGACAGATGGTAGGCTGGAGGGGTGGGAAGTGGGACTAGGGGCTGTGTGAGAAGCCTGTTGCACTCGACAGCTTGGGAAATGTTGAGGGTCTTTTTAAAATCACACAGTGACAGAGCCAAATTCATAGCTCCATCCCAGGTGAGCTCTGTGTCGAAGTGACTTCAATATGAAGGATTTTTCAAGACTCTGCGTATCAGAATTTGCTGATATTTCCTTTCGAAGATGACTCCCACCCGGTCGTGTTCTTCCCCTCATTCCATTGCCTGCCAGCCCCCGCCCACTGGAGGAAAGTCCCTCCTCTGAGAATATAGTAGGATTGAAACTTGCTAGAAAAATGTGAAGCATTCCTAACTACGCCACCTCCACAAGAGCAGCAGGCTTTGCAATGCTATCTTTGTGTCTTCAGATAAAGAGATCAAAGTTTCTCCAAGATCTGATTCCCCAGGCTGATTTACATGAGGACGGGTGGGGGCGGGGAGGATGAGGATTGGCAAATCTGCAGAGAGACTGCAGATGGAAATTTCTGTTTCAAAGGTGAAGTCTCCATCGTGTCTGGCAGCACTGGATCTGCAGTAACAAGCGAACCAGCCCTGTTCTCTGACTGTGGTATCGGACACAAAATCTAGGGCAGAGTCTGACCTCAATATAGAATCCTGGAATGGCTATCCTGGAAGGGGCCTTAGGTCTGGCAAGGCCAATACACCTATTTTACAGATAGGGAAATTGAGACCTCAGAAGTGGCAGACCAGATCTAGAGACAAGTGCTCTTGGCTCTCTTTTTTTAATTGAAAAATATTTTATATATAGCATTGTGTAAATTTAAGGTGTACAACATGTTAATTTGACACATTTATATATTGTGATATGATTGCCATTATAGCAATAGTTAGCCCCTCTATCATGATACATAATTATCCTTTCTTTTTAGTGGTTGGAGTCATTAAGTTCTAGGGTCTTAGTAAGTTTGATGATTGTAATACAATACTGTTGCTTATATTCAACATACCGTGCATTAAATCTCTAGGGTTTATTTACTACTCATTGCAAATGCTCTTGCCTTTTATGTCCGGTATACTTTCCACAGTCCCCAGCTGCTTTCATCCACTAGCATGTGGGTATAGGTTAATAAATAAAAAAAAACTTGAGAGATTAATAAAACTGAACAGAATGTGCCCTAAAGTATCAATAAAATGCAGCAATTCAGAAAGAGCCTGAGTCAAACTTCTCAGCTTTTATTTATTTATTTATTTATTTGTCAGAGAGAGCTCAAGCACAGGCAGAGTGGCAGGCGGAGTGGCAGGCAGAGGCAGAGGGAGAAGCAGGCTCCCCGCCAAGCAAGGAGCCCGATGATCCCAGGACGCTAGGACCATGACCTGAGCCGAAGGCAGCCGCTTAACCAGCTGAGCCACCCAGGCATCCCCAAAATTCTCAGCCTTTAAGAAACTCTTTAGCCCCAGGGCACCTGGGTGGCTCCGTAGGTTAAGCAATTGAACAATTTGACTCTTGAATTTGACTCGGGTTGTGATCTCGGGGTTGTGGGATTGAGCCCAGAATTCGGCTCCACGCTTAGTGGGGAGTCTGCTTCTCTCCCTCTCCCTCTGGTCTTCCCCCTGTGCATGCACATTCTCTCTCAAATAAATAAATCTTTATTTTTATTTTATTCTTTTTAAAGATTTTATTTACTTATTTGACAGGAGAGACAGTGAGAGAGGAATACAAGCAGGGGGAGTGGGAGAGGGAGAAGCAGGCTCCCCACTGAGCAGGGAGCCTGATGTAGGGGTCCATCCCAGGACCCAGGATCATGACCTGAGCAGAAGGCAGATGCTAAAGGACTGAGCCACCCAGGTGCCCCAAAACAAATCTTAAAAAAAAAGAAGGAAAAGAAACTCTATGGTCCTATCTCCCTTCCTTCCTTGTAGTGAGCTCTATTTACTCTGGCAACCCCATGTCACAAGTTTGGGACACTGGCCAGCTTCAACTGGTTGCCATCAGAAACATAGAATGGACTGGGGGGGGGGCCGACGAAGGAGCCTGGGGCTGGGGGATCCAGTCTCCATTAGACCAGTTAATTTTTCATTCCAGTGATTCTCATCCCTGGTTGTACCTAGGCAGCTTTTAAAAAGACCAAGCCCAGGGTCCAAACCAGACTAATTACGTCAGAATGTCCTGGGATCCAGCCCCGCATCGTGCTCTCTGCTCAGCAGGGAGTCTGCTTCCCCCTCTCTCTGCCTGCCTCTCTGCCTACTTGTGATCTCTCTCTGTCAAATAAACAAATAAAATCTTAAAATAAAAAAAAGAGAAGAAATTGGTAAAGAGAATGCAGATAGATTGCTGTATGTTTCAATAGCATTAAAAACCACTTAAAATGTCTGTGTTCCTGAGGGGGGGTGGGTTTAATTTGGGTGTCCTCTGCCATGTGACAGCTCTTTCACTGTGTCAAGCATGTTATCTGTGATGAACCCCAATTAGGCTCCAATGTCCTTGCCACCAGGGAGGCAGTGTGGCCAGCTGGTTAATAATGAAGGTTCTGGGGGCGCTTGGGTGGCTCAGTTGGTTAAGCATCTGACTCCTGATTTTGGCTCGGGGTCATGATCTTAGGGTTGTGAGATTGAGCCCTGGGTTGGGCTCTGCACTCAGCATGGAATCTGCTTGAGATTCTTCCTCTCCTTCTCCCTCTGTCCCTCCCCCAGTTGCGTGCTCTCGCTCTCTCTCGAATAAATAATATCTTAGGGAAAAAAATAACGGGGTTCTTTTCGCTGACCTACTTTCTTACCTAGGGCAAGTTACTGAATTGGTGCAAAGTGCCTGGCAAGTAGTCAACCTTGTAAAACACTGGAGCTATTATTATTATTATATATGGCTTTGTCTTCATCCTTCCTTGAGCAAAGTCAGTATCCAATAATAAAATTTCATTTGTTGGTGGGCATAAGGGCAGCACTGTCCAAGAGAAATATGGAAGCCACAGATGTCATTTCAAATTTTCTAGCAGCCATATTTTATTGTATTTACTTATTTATGTATTTTTAAATATTTTATTTATTTATTTGACAGAACACAGCAGGGGGAGTGGCAGAGGGAGAGGCAGAAGGAGGCTCTCTCTCCACTGAGCAGGAAGCCCGATCCGCGCTAGATCTCAGGGATCCTGACCTGAGCCAAAGGCAGACGCTTAACTGACTGAGCTGCCCAGGAGCCCCAAGCAGCCCTATTTTAAAAAGTAAAATGAAACAGATGAAATCAATTTTAATAACACAGTTTACTTAGTACATCCGAATATTATTGTTTCAACATGAAGTCAGTATAAAACAGTATTAATAAGTTAGTAAGGAGCTATTCTACGCTTTTCCCCCCATACTAAGTCTTTGAGATCTGGTGGGTATTTTACGTCTTAATTTAGACCAGGTGCATTTCATGTGCTCAGCAGCCACAGGCTTGTGACAAGCGGCTGCGTGTTGGGACATCTGGGGTTCGCGACCCCACAGCCGGCATGCTCCAAGTTTCCATTAAATGCGCCTCTGGGCTGGTTCTGTCTGCTGATCCCTGCTTGCAGGGGCATCCATGCTCTACCCAGGCCTCGTATTCCAACCTGAGTCCATTTTGAAAACCCCAGTCTATGTGAACAGCCCCTATGCCTTGGCAAGCTCCACTGGGCTCATCCTTGCTTCAGCTTGCCTGCTGATCCAGGGAAATTTGTGGCCATAAAAGGAAAATTACATTTTCGGTCAGAATTTTTACCAAAAAAAAAAAAAAAAAAAAAGCCTTCTGCCCAGGGGCAGGGCGGGAAGTTCCCAGGAGCTGCTGTACCTGTGACTCTTCCCACCCGGCCCGCCCCGCTGGGGGTGGCAGCCCCGAGGCCCTGGCAGCCCAGCAGCATGAGTCATCGTGGTCACTTGTTAAAGCTTCGCTCCTCTCAGAGCCGCTTTTGTTTTTCAGTTGAATAGGCAGCCCAGAGCGGACACACGCAGGCGCACAGCACTCGCACTTGCAGGGAACCAAGCTGAAGGCGTGGTTCTTAAGCGGAAAAGCGTATTGTTTGTCTTAATTACAATCATAGCCTTGAACCTGGCCCTCCACTCCTGTTCCAGGGATCGCAGGGTCGGTGTTAGGGAAGCTGTCTGTGGGTGAACTTCAGGCAAGAGGTTGGAGTAGAATTCAGATCCTCACCTAAGAGCAGAACAAGGCAGGAATTCGTCCTCCTTTGACTGGGGAGACGTTCACAGCACACCCCCCCTCCTTTAACCCCCCAGGAACCTGTGGCTTCAGCCAGAGCACCAGAGCATCTCCTAGTCCTCCCACCCAGGGGTGGAGATTCAGCATCTAGATGTGCAAATTGCCTTTTTTGACCCCAGCAATTCTCCACTGTGGTTGCCCAAGAGAATTCCTGGGGCAGCTTTTAAAATTCCTGATGCCCAGGACAAAAATCAGGCTGATTAAATCAGACTCTCTCTCTCTCTCTTTTTTTTTTTTTTTATTTTTTAAAATTTATTTATTTATCAGAGAGAGAGAGAGCATGAGAGAGCGAGCACAGGCAGACAGAGTGGCAGGCAGAAGCAGAGGGAGAAGCAGGCTCCCCGCCGAGCAAGGAGCCCGATGTGGGACTCGATCCCAGGACACCAGGATCATGACCTGAGCCGAAGGCAGCCGCTTAACCAACTGAGCCACCCAGGTGTCCCTAAATCAGACTCTCTTAAGGCCTTTACTCTGACCAGGGGATTTATAATTTCCAGATTCCGTGCGAATTCTAATCTCTGCCCAGCAGCCCTTCAGTCCTCCCTAGTCAGCAGGCCCAAGGGCAGTGATTCCACACCTTCCCTGCTCTCAGGGCTCCTGCCTCCTACCTCTGCAAGTCTGGTGGAGATAAGATAGAGGTGGGAAATTTTCTCTAGAAACACCAATCTGCACCCATCTTACATCCTTCCCTCCCACTTAAGAGAAGGCAGAGGTGTGGGGCACCTGGGTGGCTCAGTGGGTTAAGCCTCTGCCTTTGGCTCAGGTTATGATCCCAGTCCTGGGATCAAGCCCCGCATCGGGCTCTCTGCTCAGCGGGGAGCCTGCTTCCTCCTCTCTCTTTGCCTGTCTTTCTGCCTTCTTGTGATCTCTGTATGTCAAATAAATAAATTAAATTAAATTAAATTAAATTAAAAAAAGAAAGAAAAAAAGCAGAGATGGAGCCTAACAGGGTCCCTACATAGGAGCCCATCCCTTCCATACCCTTTGCGCTTTGCTTGGTTAGGTTTTCCCCCTGTTTCTCAAACTTTAAGTCTTTCTGTCTTTTCCGTTTCTTCTTATAAGCAGCTTTGTGCCACTACTACCTGGAAAACCCTAATCCTTTCCTCAATTCTGTCTCCCTTTCAGTTTAGTACCTCATCTCTTGGCTTCTCTTTCCCGCTGTGCTTCTTGAAGGAGTCCTTATGACAGCTTGTACTTGAACACCTCCCCTCAACCCACTGCAGGGGACTTCAGCCTCATCACAACACTCATGTATGTGATACTCACTAAGGTCATCGGTGACCTAGATACTAAATCCTTGGCCTGTTTTCCATCTTCCCCCTCCTTACTCTTTGGCTGTGTTCATTACTTCCTCTTCCTTGAAACTTGTCTTTGGTTCCCCATGACTCTTCTCTTTATGGATTTCTATCCATCTCCTTAATGGTTTCCTCTTCCTCTGCTCACCCTTGAGCTTGGTGTTCCCCAGTTCTATCCTTGATCTTCTCTCCATGCAAATTTCTCTATCCCAAGTCTTTAACTACTGCCTGTATTATGTTAACTCTCAAATCTTTGTCCATAGCCCAGATTTTTGTACACACAGCTGTCTGTTGGACATCTTCACACTAACACTCCTCTGAACCAGTCCAAAATGGAACCCATTGTATTCTTCCCATCAAATTTGCTCTTCCTATAGTCATCATGCTTAATGGTGAAGCACTAGAAGTATTACCATAAAAGTTAGGAACACCTAAAGATGCCCACTGCTATCACTATTATTTAGAAATGTTCTGAAAGAACAATAGAAATCTGAATAGAAAAATCTATTCAGGGGCACCTGGGTGGCTCAGTGGGTTAAGCCTCTGCCTTTGGCTTGGGTCATGATCTCAGGGTCCTGGGATCGAGTCCCGCATCGGGTTCTCTGCTCAGCAGGGAGCCTGCTTCCTCCTCTCTCTCTCTCTGCCTGCCTCTCTGCCTACTTGTGATCTCTGTCAAATAAATAAAATCTTTAAAAAAAACCCAAAACTGTTATTGAGAGCCTACAGAATTTCTTAAGCTCCAGGGCTATATTTATGAACAAAAGATGTGTGATCTTTGCTGTCATGAAGCTTACATTTTAGTAACAAGTTACATATTATAGATAGATAGATAGATAGATAGATAGATATCATATTTTTTAAAAAAGATCCCACTTAGAATAGCCACCCCAGATATAAAATCTCTCGGAATAAACTTCACAAGAAATGTGTATGACTTCTCAGAATAGAACCATTCTGTTTCTTTTCTTTTTTTTTTTTTTTAATAAGTAGTCTCCATACCCATCGTGGATCCCAATACAGGGCCTGAACTCAGAACCCTGAGATCAAGAGCTGGCCTCTTAGCCAACTGAGCCACTCAGGTGCCAGAATAAAATCATTCTAAGACATAAAGGGAATCTTTACAAATGGAAAGAATTACTAGGTATCTAGATTGGAAAATATAATATGAATTTTAAATTATTTGGATATTCTTTGATGCAATAAATTTAGTCAGAAGTTTAGGGGACAGTAGGGACACCTGGGTGGCTCAGTTGGTTAAGCGGCTGACATCGGCTCAGGTCATGATCCCAGCATCTTGGGATCGAGTCCCACATCGGGCTCCTTGCTCAGCGGGGAGCCTGCTTCTCCCTCTGCCTCTGCCTGCCACTCTGTCTGCCTGTGCTCGCTCGCTCTCTCTCTCTCTCTCTGACAAATACATAAATAAAATCTTAAAAAAAAAAAAAAGAAGTTTAGAGGACAGGAAATCATCAAAAAATGTTGCAAAGGGACTAAGGTTTGTGCTACCCGTTATTACAGTTTAGTACATAGACGTGTAACCAACAGGGTGGAACTAGCACAGGAAAAGACAGGCCTGTTGATAAAAGAAAGGAAAGTATAGAATAAAAAAGAATGTATTATTTAATAAAGGATTCTTGCATCATTGGAGCAAAGGATGGATTAGTCTGAGGAATGACAAGAAGCTTCATGTTGATGTCACATCTCATAGGTTGGAAGTAGCTGCCTGAGGTTCTAGGAGGGCTATGAGGCCTAGTCTCGGGTTTGAGAGGAGTTCTGTGTTTGATTAGAAATGTCTTCGGGGGGCACCTGGGTGGCTCAGTGGGTTAAAGCCTCTGCCTTTGGCTCAGGTCATGATCCCAGGGTCTTGGGATCGAGCCTGCATCTGGGCTCTCTGCTCAGCGGGGAGCCTGCTTCCCTTCTTCTCTCTCTGCCTACTTCTCTGCCTACCTGTGTTTTCTGTCAAATAAATAAATAAAATCTTAAAAAAAAAAAGTCTTCAGGGGCCCAGGACAGGGAGACTACACTCAGACCACATTTTTGTCATTCCTGGATTATTCAATAAATATCATTGGGACAACTAGCTAGCAATTGCTGGGAAAAATCACTAGCTTTTCCTATCATATATACCAAAATCAATTTCAGATGGATTAGATTTAAAGGCAAAAAATATTAGAAAAAAGGACAATTTTTTAAAAAAGATTTTATTTATTTATTTATTTATTTATTTGACAGACAGAGATCACAAGTAGGCAGAGAGGCAGGCAGAGAGAGAGAGGAGGAAGCAGACTCCCTGCTGAGCAGAGAGCCCGATGTGGGGCTCGATCCCAGGACTGTGGGATCATGACCCGAGCCAAAGGCAGAGGCTTAACCCACTGAGCCATCCAGGCACCCCAAAAAAGGACAATTTTTTAAAAAAATTTCTTTTCAGTGTAACAGAATTCATAGTTTTTACACCACACCCAGTGCTCCATGCAATGCGTGCCCTCCATTATACCCACCACCTGGCTCCCCCAACCTCCCATCCCCCGCCCCTTCAAAACCCTCAGGTTGCTTTTCAGAGTCCATAGTCTCTCATGATTCATCTCCCCCTCCAATTTCCCTCAACTCCCTTCTCCTCTCCATCTCCCCATGTCCTCCGTGTTATTTGTTATGCTCCGCAAATAAATGAAACCATATGATAATTGACTCTCTCTGCTTGACTTATTTCACTCAGCATAATCTCTTCCAGTCCCGTCCATGTTGCTACAAAAGTTGGGTATTCATCCTTTCTGATGGA
>PISX010034378.1:0-14047 GCA_004024625.1 Mellivora capensis
TGAAAGGACATTAATTAGAAATACAAAAATATATGAAAGTATAAAAACACACTGGTAAAGTTAAGTATACAATCAATTCAGAATACTCTAATAATGCAGTGTGTTAATTTGTGGTGTGTCAGTGAACCCTAGTGTAAGGGTTAAAGGAAAAAAAGTACTACAAATGTCTAAACTACAGTAATTTTAATGGTTATACAGTACAAATACTTAAGTTGCAAAGTTGCAACATTAAAAACATAAAGGAAGAGTAAATGATTAGAGTTTTCAAATGTTAATTGAAGGTGTTAGCCTAACATAAGTCATTTTAAGTGTGATTTATGTTTACCACAAACCTAAAACTTGGAGCAGGTAAAAAAAAAAAAAAAAAAAAGATTAAGAGAAGTGAATCAAAGCATACCACTATAGAAAATCCTAAATTCACATAGGAGGACAAGAATGGAAGAAAGGAACAAGAGAATCCCACAACCTTACCTACCAGTCCTTACTTATCATTAACTCTTTAAATATAAAAGGATTAAATGCTCCAATCAGAAGATGACCAAACCATGTGCTGCCTAAAAGAAACTCATTTCACCTTGAGGAGACACAGAGGCTCAAAGTGAAGTTATGGAGAAAGATATTCCATGCACATGGGAACCTAAAGAGAGAAGGAATAGCTGTACATACATAAGAAAAAAAAATAGACTTTAAGTCAAAACCTGTAACAAGAAAAAGAAAACTAATGAGATAAGGAAGGCCATATTATAAATGGATCATTCATCAAGGATATATACCAATCATAAATATACATGAATGAAACATCAGAGTACCTAAATATATTAAGAAAATACTAATATATATTTAAAGAGAAAGAGAACAATAAAAACATGCTAGAGGACTTGATTACCCCACTTTCAACAATGGATAGATTATCCTAAAAAATTCCTAAGGAAATTTGACAGCACTTTGTTTTAGAATAAACAGCCCTAACAGATATTTAGAGGACATTTCTACCAACAGCAGTAGGATACAGATTCTCAAGTGAACAGGGAACATTATTCAAGTTAATACATACAAATTATGTTTTCTGACTACAATGACATGAAACTAGAAATCAAAATCTGGGGGAAAGCTGAAAAATTTGCAAGTGTATAGAAATAAAACACTCCTGAATAACTAGTGAGTCAAAGAAAAAAATGAAAAGACTAGTTAAAAACTATCTTGAGGCAAAAGAAAATCAAAACAAAACAAACCATAACTTATGGGTGGTAGAAAAAGCAATTCTATGAGGGAAGTTGATGAAGATCTCAAACAACCTAACTACATTTCAAGGAGCCAGAAAAAAGAACAAGGGAAGCCCAAAGTTTTAGTAAAAGGAATATAACAAGATCAGAGCAGAAATAAAACCAGAACAACAACATAGAGCTGGTTTCATGAAAGATGAAATTGACAAACATTTAGGCAGGCTTAAAAAAAAGAAGGAAAAATCAAACTCAGAAATAAAAATGGTGATATTACAGTTGATAGACTACAAATACAAAAGATCCTAAGAGATACCATAAGCAATTACAGGGTAACAAATACAGAACCTATCAGGATTCAATCGTCAAGAAATAAAAAATCTGAGCAGACTTGTAAGGACGAAGACTAAAGCAGTTATCAAAAACCTCTCAACAAATGAAACCCAGGACCAGATGGTTTCTTTGGTGAATTCTTGTAACAGTTTCAGAATTACCACAACAATAAAATGAGTTTGGGAATGTTCCCTACTCTTCAGTTTCTTGGGGCCAGCATTACCCTGATACCAAAGCCAAATAAGCTAAAAGAAACTATTGGTCTATAGACCAATATCCCTGCTAAATATAAATGCAAAAATGTTAGCAAAATGCTATCAAAAAAAATTTTACAGCATAATAAAAGGATTAAAATGCTAAACAAATTGGGTATAGGAGGAACATAATAAACACTGTAACAGTCAAGTCCACAGTTAACATACACTCACATAAAAATATGAAAGCCAGTCTTCTAAAATCATGAATTAGGGGCACCTGTGTGGCTCAGTGGATTAAGCCTCTGCCTTCAGCTCAGGTCATGATCTCAGGGTCCTGGGATCAAGCCCTGCATTGGGCTCTCTGCCAGCAGGGAGCCTGCTTCCCCCTCTCTCTGCCTGTTGTTCTGCCTACTTGTGATCTCTCTCTCTCTGTGTCAAATAAATAAAATCTTTTAAAAAAATAAAATCATGAGTGAGACAAGGAGACCTATTCTCATCACTCCTATTCGAACATAGTCCTGAAAGTCCTAGCAAGAACATTCAGGCAAGAAAAAGAAATTAGAAAGGGCAAAGTAAAATTGCTTATTTGCAGATGACATGATCCTATATGTGGAAAATTCTAAGCACACCACTGAAAATTGTTAGAACTAATTAATGTATTCTCAATGAAGTAAAAAAATACAAAATATAAAGAAATCAGTTGCATTTCTGTACACTTAAAAAATATATCTGCAAAAGAAAACTGTCTCATTCACAATGGCATCCAAGAGAGAAAAAAAATTACATAGCGACGTATTTCACTAAGAGGATGAAATATCTGTACACTCAGAAAAAAACTTTGATCAAAGACACGAATGAATGAAAATACAGCCTGTGTTCTGGGATGGAATGAACCCATGTTAAAATACTGGAACTCTCCAAAGGATTTATAGATCTCATAGAATTTCTAACTGGTTTCTAATGGCATTGTTTTTCACAGAAATATCTTTTAAAGTTCCAAAATTTGTATGGAACCATAACTGACCCTGAATAACCAAAGAAATTCAAAGAAAAAACAAAGCTGGAGGCATCACACTTCCTGTTTTCAAACTCTATTACAAACTCATCTAAGTAAACATATAGACCAAGGGAACAGAATTTGCTCAGTAAATAAATGAACCTTTGTATATATAGTCAACTCATATTTGAAAAGGAACCCAAGAATACTCACTGGGGCAAGAATAGTCTCTTCCATAAATGATGTTTGAAAAATTAAATATTGTCATATGTAAAAGAATGAAATTCGACCCCCAATTATACCACTTATAAAAATAAACTCAAAATGGAGTCAGGATTAAGACCTGAAACTGTTAAACTCCTAGAGGTAATCAAAAGAAAAACCTCCTTGACCTTGATCTTGGTAATGGTTTGTTTGTTTGTTTGTTTGTTTGTTTGTTTTTAGGTGATACCAAAAGCAAAACCAAGTGGATTATGTCAAACTGTAAAGTTTCTGCACAGAAAAAAAAAAAAAAAGCTACCAATGGATGGAATGGGAGAAGATATTTGCAATCATCTACTGGATAAGACGTATGATAATATCATCCAAAATATAAGGAACTCTTACAAATGAATAGCCCCCCCCCCAAAATCTATTTTAAAAATGAGAAGACCTGAAGAGACATTTTTCCAGAGAAGGCACACAGATGGCCAACAGTACATGAGAATTTGCTGAACATCACTAATCATCAGGAAAAGGCAAATCAAAACCACTATAAAAAATTACATCACACCTGTTATGAGGAGCAAGATGCAGAGGAGTAGGAAACCTAAATATCATTGGGTCTCAGGAGTTCAGTTAGATAGTTATCAAACCATTCTGAACACCTACAAACTCAACAGGAGGTCGAAGAAAAGAATAGCAGCAATTCTACAAACAGAAAAGCAACCACTTTCTGGAAGGTGGATGTGCAGAGAAGTGAATCTGAGGTTCTGTTTGGGAAGATAGACCACAGGGGTAGGGAGCCTCTGTTAGCCAGCTCCTGGCAAGTGAGAAAGCTGCAGAGCACAAAATCAGAACTTTAAAAGTCTGCTCCAGTGAGGGACATCACTCGAGTGGCTAAGCAGGGGATGGAACCCTCACTGGGACAGTGTGGTCTCAGGACCCTCAGGGACACAGAAAGATCAGGGCCTGAGTGTGGCAGAGCCCCCAAATATTAGAGCAGGGAGCTGAGGAGTGGGCTCTCATCTCAGGGTTGCCATATACCATGATCCACAGCACAGGTGGGCCACTACTCTTCAAGCAGGGACCCCACAAGCGGCATATCCAGGGAGACCATCTTTCTTCCCCCAGGAAGAGTGGCACAGGAGCCTGCCATAGAAATTGCTGGGTTGGAGACTCCAAATGGGGTGCCAGAGAACGGAACGTTTGGTCACAGGCTGGGTAAGCATGGAGTGCCACTGGAGACCAGGGAGACGAGTGATTGACTGCTTTTCTCGGAGGGCTCACTGAGGAGTGGGTCCCCAAGCTCTCAGCTCCTCTGGGTGGGAGATTGGGAGGCCACCATCTTCATTCTGATCCTCCAAAGCTGTATAGAAAGCTTTCAGGGAACAAAAGGTACTGAGCGTAAACTGGAGTAGAGTACTTGGACTGGCCCCTGGCAAGGGCGGTGCAACTCTGCCTTGGGCAAAGACATTTGAGAATCACTGCAACAGGCCCCTCCCCCAGAAGATCAGCAAGAACATCTAGCCAAGACCATGTTTACCAATCACTGAGAACTGCAAATCTCCAGTGCTAGGGGAATACAGCATATAGAAATTATTGCTTTTTTCCCATGATTCTTTAGTCTTTTGGAGTTAGATTTTTTCTAATTTTTTTTAAAAATTTCTCTTTCCTTTTTCAACCAACATCTTACCAATTCCTTCATTTTTAATGTTATATTCTATCCCTTCATTATATTTAACCTTATTATTGGTATATATGTGTTTTTTCTTTCTTTAGAATGTTGGGATATAGTTTCTTCAAACAGACCAAAATATACCCTAAATCTAGTGTATGGCTTGTTCTAGTCTCCTGCCTAATCACATTCTAATCCCCCCCTTTTTTTCAATGAAGTTCTTATCAACTCCTTCTTTGAAATCTTCAACTTTCATCTTTACTGTACATTCCATCCTTTCATAGGATGACTATAAAAATAAGCTTTTCTTTCCTTAAAATTTTCGGAGGTAGTTTATTCTAACAGGCCAAAATACACCCAAAATCTAGGGTGTGGCTCTGTTCTATTCACCAGCCCAAACCTATTCTTTATTTTCCTCTTTTTTTCCCCATTTCTCTTGCCCCCAGTTTCAGGTCTCTTCTAATTTGTTTAGTGTGTATTTTTCTGTGGTAGTTGTTACCCTTTTAGCATTTTGTTCTCTCATTCATCTGTTCTTCTCTGGACAAATGACAAAATGGAAAAAACTCACCTCAAAAAAAAAAAAAAAGGAAGAAGAAGAAGAGGCAGTACTAACTGCCAGTGACCTAATCAACAGACATGAGTAAGATGTTGGAACAAAAGTTCATGACAATAGAGTATATGACAATTATCAAGATACTAGCTGGGCTTGAAAAAAGCATAGAAGATAAAATAGAATCCCTTTCTGAAGAAGTAAAAGGTCTAAAATCTAAGTTGAAGTCAAAAAGGCTATTGATAGGTGCAATAAAAAATGGAGGCTCTACCTGCTAGGATAAATGAGGCAGAAGAGAGAATTAGTGATATAGAAGACCAAATGATGGAGAATAAAGAAGCTGAGAATAAGATAACTACTGGATCACAAGGGGAGAATTTGAGAGATAAGTGATACCATAAGATGAAACAATATTAGAATAATTAGGATCCCAGAAGAAGAAGAAAGAGAGGGGCAGAAGGTATAACAGAGCACGTTATAGCAGAAAACATCCCTAGTTTGGGGAAGGAAACAGTCATCAAAATCCTGGAAGCACAGAGAACCCCCTCAAAATCAATAAAAATAGGTCAACACCCCCTCATCTAATAGTAAAACTTACAAGTCTCAGAAACAGAAAATCCTGAAAGTAGCTCTGGACAAGAGGTCTATAACCTAGAAAAGTAGAAATATTAGGTTGGCAGCAGACCTATCCACAGAGACCTGGCAGGCCAGAAAGGACTGGCATGATATATTCAGAGCACTAAATGAGAAATATATGCAGCCAAGAATACTATATCCAACTAGGCTGTCATTGAAAATAGAAGGAGAAATAAAAAGCTTCCAAGACAAACACCAAACTAGTCCTACAAGAAATACTGTAAGGGGTCCTCTGAGCAAAGAGAGAGCCTAAAATTAACATAGACCAGAAAGGAACAGAGGCAATATACAGTAAGAGTCATCTTGCAGGCAATACAATGTCACTAAATTCACATCTTTCAATAGTTACCCTGAATGTAAATGGGCTAAATGCTGCAATCAAAAGACACAGGTAGCAGAATGGATAAAAAGGCAGGACCCATAAATAAGCTGTCTGCAAAAGACTCACTTTAGACCCAAAGACACCTCCAGATTTAAATTGAGAGGTGGAAACACCATTTACCATGCTAATGGACATCAAAAGACAGCTAGGGTGGCAATCCTTATATCAGACAAATTAGATTTTAATCCAAATACTGTAAGACATGAGGAAGGACACTATCATACTTAAAGTGTCTATCCAACAGGAAGACCTAACAATTGTAAATATTTATACCCCTAACATGAGAGCAGCCAATTATATAAGCCAATTAATAACAAAAAGAAACACATCAGCAGTAATACAATACAGGGGATTTTAACAACCCCCTCATTGAAATGGACAGATCTAAGCAAAAGATCAACAAAGAAATAAAGACTTTAAATGACACTGGGCTAGATGGACTTCAAGATAAATTCAGAACATTCCATCCCAAAGCAACAGAATACACATTTCTCCCTAGGGCACATGGAACATTCTCCAGAATAGATCACATCCTGGGTCACAAATCCAGTCTCAAGTGGTACCAAAAGATTGGGATCATTCCCTACATATTTTCAGGCTACAATGCTTTGAAACTTAAACTCAATAACAAGATGAAATTTGAAGAAATATATGGAGGCTGAAGAGCATTGTACTAAAGAATGAATGGGTCAACTAGAAAATTAAAGAACTTAAAAATTCATGGAAACAGCGAAGCCTGAGTGGCTCAGTGGGTTAAGCCACTGCCTTTGGTTCAGATCATTATTGTGGGGTCCTGGGATCGAGTCCTGCACCAGGCTCCTTGCTTGGTGGGGAGCCTGCTTCTCTCTCTGCCTCTACCTGCCTCTCTGTCTGACAAATTTAAAAAAAAAAATCAAGGAAACAAAAGAAAATGAAAACACAAGTGTTCGAAATCTTTGTGATGCAGTAGAGGCGGTCCTGATAAATTAGATAATAATACAAGCCTTTCTAAAAAAAACAGGAAAGGTCTCCAATACACAACTTAACCTTACTCCTAAAGAAGAACACTAAATAAATCTTAAACCCAGTAGGAGAAGAAAAATAATAAAGATCAGAGTGGAAATCAATGAGATAGAAACCAAAAGAACAGTAGAACAGATCAACGAAAGTAGGAGCTGGTTCTTTGCAAGAATTTTTAAGATTAATAAACCTCTGGCCAGACTTACCAAAAAGAAAAAAGACCCAAGTTAATAAAATCATGAATGAAGAGGAAAGATCACAACCAACACCAAAGAAATACAAACAACTATAAGAACATATTATGACCAACTCTATGCCAGCAAATTAGACAATCTGGAAGAAATGGATGCATTCCTAGAGAGTAGAAACTACCACAACTGAACCAGGAAGAAATAGAAAACCTTAACAGATCCATAACCAGCAAGGAAATTGAAGCAGCCATCAAAAAATCTCCCAAAAATAAGAGCCCAGGGCTAGATGGCTTGCCAGGGGAATTCTACCAAACATATAAAGAAGAATTCATACCTATTCTCCTGGAAGTGTTCCCAAAAAATAGAAATGGAAGGAGAACTTCCAAAGTCCTTTCTGGCCTTTATGAGGCCAGATTACCTTGATCCCCAAACCAGACAAAGACCCCATCAAGAAGGGGAATTACCGATCGATATCCCTGATGAACATGGATGCAAAAATTCTCACCAAAATACTGGCCAATAGGATCCAACAGTATATTAAAATGATTATTCACCATGACCAAGTGGGATTTATTCCTGGGCTGCAAGATTAGTTCAACATCTGCAAATCAATCAAGGTGATATACATTAATAAAAGAAAGAACAAGAACTATATTATCCTCTCAACAGATGAAGAAAAAGCAATTGACAAAATATAGCATCCTTTCTTCATTAAAATTCTTCACAGTGTAGAGATAGAGGGTACATACCTCAATATCATAAAAGCTGTCTATGAAAAGCCCACAGCAAGTATCATTCTCAATGGGGAAAACCTGAGAGCTTTTTCCTTCAAGTAAGGAACACAGCAGGTATGTCCACTATCACACTGCTATTCAACGTAGTACTAGAATTTCTAGCCTCAACAATCAGATAATAAAAAGATATTACAGGCATCCAAATTAGCAAAGAAGTCAAACTCTCACTCTTTGCAGATGATATGATTCTTTATGTGGAATACTCAAAAGACTCGACCCCAAAATTGCTAGAACTCCTATAGGAATTCAGTAAATTGTCAGGATATAGAATCAATACACAGAAATCGGTTGCATTTCTGTACACCAACAAGATGGAAGAAAGAGAAATTAAGGAGCCTATTCCATTGACAATTCCATTGGCACCAAAACCATAAATTATCTAGGAATAAACCTAGCCAAAAAAGCAAAGAATCTGTACTCAGGAAACTACAGAATACTCATGAAAGAAAGAGGAAGACACAAAGAAATAGAAAAACATACAATACAATGCTCAGGGACTGGAAGAACAAATATTGTGAAAATGTCCATACTGTCTAGAGCAGTCTACCCATTTGATGCAATCTCTATCAAAATACCATCAACTTTTTTCAAAGAAATGGAGCAAATAATCCTAAAATTTGTATGGAACCAGAAAAGCCCTCGAATAGCCAGAGGAATGTTGAAAAAGAAAGCCAAAGTTGGTGGGATCACAATTCCAGACTTCAAGCTCTATTACAAAGCTGTAATCATCAAGACTGTATGATATTAGGACAAAAACAGACACATAGATCAGTGGAACAGAATAGAGAGCCCAGAAATAGACCCTCAACTCTATGGTCAACTCACCTTTGACAAAGCAGGAAAGACTATCCAACAGAAAAAAGACAGTCTCTTCAACAAATGGTGTTGGGAAAATTGGACAGCCACATGCAGAAGAATGAAACTGGACCATTTCCTTACACCACACACAAAAAACAGTCTCAAAATGGATGGAAGACCTCAATGTGAGAAAGGAATCCATCAAAATCCTTGAGGAGAACACAGGCAGCAACGTCTTCGACCTCAGCCACAGCAACTTCTTAGACATGTCACCAAAGGCAAGGGAAGCAAGGACAAAAGTGAACTAGTGGGACTTTATCAAGATGAAAAGCTTTCGCACAGCAAAGGAAACACAGTCAATGAAACCAAAAGACAACTGACAGAATGGGAGAAGATATTTGCAAATGGCATATTGGGTAAAGGGCTAGTAGTGTCCAAGATCTACAAAGAACTGCTCAGACATAACACCCAAAGAACAAATAATTGAGAAATGGGCAGAAGACATGAACAGACATGTCAGCAAAAAAGACATCCAAATGGCCAACAGACAAATGAAAAAATGCTCAGCATCACTCAAACAGGGAAATACAAATCCAAACCTCAATAAGATACCACCTCACACCAGTCAGAATGGCTAAAATTAACAAGTCAGAAAACAACAGGTGTTGCCTAGGATGCAGAGAAAGGGGAACTCTCCTACACTGTTGGTGGGAAAGCCAGATGGTGCAGCCACTCTGGAAAACCATATGGAGTTTCCTCAAAAAGTTGAAATTACGGGCTCCTGGGTGGCTCAGTGGGTTAAGCCTCTGCCTTCAGCTCAGGTCATGATCTCAGGGTCCTGGGATTGAGCCCCACATCAGGTTCTCTGCTCAGCACTAAGCCTGCTTCCCCCTTCTCTCTGCCTACTTGTGATCTCTCTCTGTCAAATAAATAAATAAAATCTTTTTTTTTTTTTTTAAGTTGAAAATAGAGCTACTCTACGACCCAGGTATTGCACTACTGGGCATTTTACCCCAAAGATACAAATGTGGTACTCCAAAGGGGCACATGTACCCGAATGTTTATAGCAGCAATGTCCACAATAGCCAAACTATGGAAAGAGCCTAGATGTCCATCAACAGATAAATGGATAAATATGACGATGTCTACACATACAATGGAATATTATGTAGCTATCAACCCCCTTCCCCCAAATCTTGCCATTTGCAATGACATGGATGGAAATAGAGGGTATTATGCTAAGCAAAATAAGTCAATCAGTTATCATATGATCTCATTGATAGGAGGAATTTGAGAATCAAGACAGAGGATCTAAGAGGAGGGAGGGGAAAAGGAAACAAGTTGAAACCAGAGAGGGAGAGAAACCATAAGAGACTTAATCTCAGGAAACAAACTGAGGGTTGCTGGATGGGAGGGGACTGAAAGGAATAGGGTGGCTAGGTGATGGACTGAGATCTGTGAATTGTGTAAGACCAATGAATCAAAAACTGGTATCCCTAAAAAAGTTTAGATTTTTAATACTATTTATAACAAAAGGAACCTAGGCTCTTTAGAAAAATGACTACTCTAGAGCTAATGCAGAGAGTATACAAGTAGAAAAATGACTACTCTAGAGCTACTGCAGGGAATATTCAAGATGATTTAGTGTCAGAAAGTGCTTAAAAACAAAACCAACTGAAATATGCCAAAGGGGCATAAGAGCCAGCTGATAGAACTTCCAGTGGTCAGAAATGAAAGTTCCTTAATACAAAATATTTGATTCCAGTTCAAGTTAGAAAATGAATATCCCTTAGCCTATACTGAAATTAAGAGAATAGTTTATAAATTGATAAAAATAGACAAGGATCCCGAGCAAAAGAATTCCAATTAATACATGTATATTCTGCTACCTCAAGCAACTGTAGCATAATTCCCAAGCCCCTAAAACTAGTCTGTACATAGTGACCTATTTTTGAAATAGTACAGGATGGAGAAAAATGTTACTGTGTCAAAACCTGAAAAACACTCCTTCAACTGTGACCAAACTTAACATCCATAATGACCTATTGTGTTGATAACATACATCCTTTCATACAATATGATGAGAGCTGCTTTTTATCTCTATGCTGTTCCTCCCCAAAACCCTTCATGCCATTCTAAGCATGATAAAAAAAAAAAATATATCAGAAAAGTCCCAGTAGAGGGAAACTCTGTAAAATACCTGACCAGGAATCCTGCAAACTATCACAGTAGGTCAAAACTAAGGAAATCAACACAAGAAATGGATTCAGTTACTGATGATCATGTTCACGCAGGTGTTCATTATGTATATCAAGTGTACTTAGCAGGGGAAACTAGGTGTGAAGTACATAGAAATAATTATTATTTTTGCAAACTTTGTTCCTTTGAAACTCTTTTTGGAAAGTTTATTGTTAGGCAGTGAAAAAGCCAGTACTATGAATAAAAGTCTAGAAGACTCCTTTGGATTTTTCCTTTCAAAAATATACTCTTTGTAGTGTGAACATTATTTTCTGTTACAAAGGCATCTATATCTAAGTATATATATTTATCATTCAATAAATGTATATTTATCATTCATTCTTATAGGTCTAGTGATAAAGAGTAATACATAATCAACACTGATAATTATTCTATGGAAATTGTAATGATAAAAATATGCACAGTGTACTATGGATATCTATATGAGTCAATAAAACTGAGAAGTTAACCTATGGATTATATTTGAACTGATAAATCAGAATTAACCACATGTAGAAAAGAGAAGGAGGTTATGCATTTTATTTTTTTTAAGATTTTATTTCTTCATTAGAGCACGAGAAAATGGAGAGGCAGGAGAGGGAGAAGCAGACTCCCCACTGAGCTGGAAGCACAAAGCCAGAGCCAGACACTCAGCCTCATCCACGCCCTCAACTCAGTACCCCCCTTCCCCGGACAGCTCTCCATGGGGTCTTCAGATCAGTCCTGCCGTGCCCCTAGTCCCTAACACTAACCCTTGGATGGGTTCTGAGAAGACCTTCCCCAAGGGCCTTGCTTCAAATCCCCAGGGATTAGGGACACCAGAGCAATACCAGATGACACAGCCTGTCTGTCAGCCAGAAGGACACTGTGCCATTTGGATCTTCAGAAAGGTTTCAGAGCAGGAGAAATCTGCATGTCCACCTGGGGCCACACCCACATGGGAGATCTTGACAGTCATCCTGACCCACGCCATCATCTCAGCCCCCAGGAAGCTCGCCGATGCACCTTCACATTGGTCCTGCTATTCCCCAGCCCCTAACACTTACACTAGGTTGTGTTCGGAGAGGTCTGTCCCCAAAGGCCTGCCTCTAACGTCCCAGGGAGTGTGGACAGCTGAGCAATATCTGAGGACTAAGCCGTAACACAGAAGAACACTGCCATCTGGAACACCAGAAAGGTTTCAGGGCAGGAGAAATCTGAAGGCAAAGCTGGGCCCATCCCAGCAATCCCCCACTTTCATTGACCCCATGAACATGAACTCCAAGCCTCACCCTCCCCTGTCCCTAACCTAACCCAAATCCTAAACTGTAACCTTATCTCCTAACCTCTAATGCCTAACCCTCACCCTAAGCAGAAGAAACTTGGAGAATGGTAAAAGACATTTCAGACAGTCGGGCAGGTAGACACAGTTGAAGTGGGTCTGTGGTCTTTTTTTATAAGGTGGAACCTGTAATGACCTCCTCATTTCAGGTCATGTGGTGGTTCTGCAGGACTCTGGGGTCAAACACACTGAAGCATCCCATCTGAAGTGGCAAACGTGGTTAAGAAACGGCAGCTAGGGAATCTGAGTGTGGAGATAAAGCACATTTGTGCTGCTGTAACAAGCTGACTGCACACAGAAATCACCACAGAGGAAATGACTCTTCCAAACATCCATGTTAGCACCATGTCACAGAAGCAGAGAGGACATCAGACTTTGGGATGGAGGCTAAGTCCCACGGGATCCAGTTCACCCACCATAGAGAGGCCACTCACCCTTGCAGGAGGCCACATGTTAGCAAGAGGCTTGTGGGAGGATTAAATCAGGGGCCCCCATGTCTTGGGTGACAGTGGGATTTGGGATTCCAATTCCCTACAACACTCCACCACAACCTGGCTAGGACTGTGTAGAAATATGAAGGGAAGCCTCAGTAAAGTGGACTGGGAATGCCAGAAGGGGAGGCTGGAAGGGAGCACCTGCCACTCAGTGTCCATGTGGCACCAAACATAACCCTGGCCCTGACACAGACCCACACTTTGACCTCAGCTAGCTTTCAAGCCTGGCCCTGACCCCAATCTGAGACCCTAATCCTAGCCCCTAACCCAAACAATGTTCACAAGAATAAAAAGGTAGAAACTGCAAATATCCATCAATAGTGAATGCATAAACAAAGTGTGCTGAAGGGTTTGAATTTGGGTTCAGTCTCAGCTTTCAACCAGATTTCTAGATCAGGGTTTAGGCTTAGGGTCAGGGTGAGGATTTAGAGTGAGGGGCAAGGAAACAGAATTAGACATTAGGGCTTTAGGTTCATGATTTAGGGTTTAAAACTCAGGGCTTCTGAGATAAAGTTCAAGGTCAAATTTAGGTTTTGGGTTCATGCTGGGATTTGGGTTCAGGGTTCATGGCTCAGAGTCCTGGTTTAGGGTTTAGATTCATGGTTCAAGTCTTGGATTGAGGGCTCAGGCTCCAAGTCCAGGCTTTGGGTTTAATTTCAGGTTTGGGACTCAGGGTTCCAGTTGGGGCTTTAAGGTCAGGGTGGGTTTCAGTGTTAAAGTTAAGGGTTAAGGTTAGGCTTAAGGATGACACATTTTCTTCAGTTGTCATCATGGACACAAAATTTCTATCTGAACTTTCTAAATCTGAAATGCATTTCATCTGGGTGTCAAGAGCTGGTTTGTAATTTAGGATCCTAGTAACTCCCCACTGACAGCATTCTGGACCTAGACTCTCCCAGTCACCCAGAAGCAGCTTTTGACCTGGCTCAAACATACCCTTAGAAGAGAAGGGTGAGCTGGTGCCAAAGTTAGGATGACTTAACAATGGAGAGGTGTGAAACCAAATTTCGGGGAAATGTTC
>PISX010034379.1:0-14153 GCA_004024625.1 Mellivora capensis
AAGAAGAGAGACCACAGCTCTCACTCTCTTGCTCCCTTGTTCTCTCTACCATATTAGGACACAGCAAGAGGCTGCCATCTGTAAGCCAGGAAGCGTCCTCAACAGGAACTGAATCTGCCAGCACCTTGGCCTTAGACTTCCCGAGCTCTGAGAAATGTCTATTGCTTAATCCCCCAGTATCTAGTATTTTGTTATGGCAGCGCAAGATGACCAAGGCATATCTGAACATCTAAATTAAAACTCTTTATTATGCTTTAGGATGTCACAAATTTCAGTAAATAGAGTGCATAATAACAAGCAATTATATGTCTGTGCACATATATATTTCAATAATAAAAAAGCTGCAGCGTTTTATAATAAATTTGTACATTTTATAATAATAATAAAGCTGCAACATTTTGTAAACTTTATTTCCTCTACATTAAACTCTAAATTAATGATTCATGTTTCTTATAGCATAACTCATTTCTATAAATCAAGAACTCATTAGCAGAATTTTGTACTAATTTCATTTCTGCTTTTATTCAGCCAATGAAAATGCAAATTAACGTTCAAAATGTCCTTGGCGATCTAGAGAAACTAATTTATGTATGCCTTAAATTATAAAACACAGTGAATTAAAGGAAATCAAAAGAAATGAAAATGATGATAATGTTTTAATGCAAAAATTGAATATTCAAAGCCTAACTGAAAAATATTAAAATATAATAATTTATACTTATTGCACTCTTATGAAATAGGTTGCATAATTTAAAAATACATCCTCAGAGCACCCAGCTGGCTCATAGGAAGAGCATGCAACTCTTGATCTAGGGGTCATGAGTTGGAGCCCCGTGTTGGCTGTATTGATTACTGAAATTAAAACTTTTTTAAAAATTACATCCCTCTACAAAAGAACCAAAGCAAATATTTTTAAGCATATGTTTGTATGTTTGTTGATTATATCTCTCTTAACTTCCAAAAAGGATTTGAAGCTGACAGTAAAAGACAACTCTGAAAGGGAAGCATTAAATACAGAAAAAACAAGAACACTGATGAAAAGGTGAAGAAAACACTCCTAAAATTTTTTCATTAAGGATAGTTTCCAAGACTGAACAGCATGACAAGCCCTGAGCCTCAGTGCAGCCCATACACAGCAGAATCCTATGAATTAAGTCACTCCCTTTAAGGTACTAACTGTGTACCACGACTGTGTAGACCTGGATATGGCTGTCCAGAAAAAAAATGTTTTCTTGTCTCAGAGTAGCCCCTTAATAGATGGTTGGATTGTTTTATGCCATCTTTCAACAAGACAGGCAATCCTGAATAAAATCATGGAACAATTCGGGTTTCTTTTTTCTCCAACCTCCCTTTTGAACACCTCCATGCACTCAGGACTCAGCCCCATCTGGTAGAAGTTTAATGAAGTCATACGCATAAGGAGTGGTTCCCAAAACTGATTCAAGGATTCACACATGGGACTTTAGCAACTCAATTTTTTTTTAAAGATTTTATTTATTTGACAGACAGAGATCACAAGTAGGCAGAGAGGCAGGCAGAGAGAGAGAAGGGGAGGCAGGCTCCCTGTCCAACAGAGAGCCCGATGTGGGGCTTGATCCCAGGACCCCAGGATCATGACCTGAGCTGAAGGCAGAGGCTTTAACCCACTGAGCCACCCAGGCATCCCAGCAACTCAATTTTTGATGTGAACTATCCCCATGTGGTTGTCAAGCTTTGTCACCCTTTTTTTTTTAAGTTTATTTATTTATTTAAGTAATCTCTGCTCCCGATGTGGGGCTCAAACTCACGACCCCATGATTAAGAGTTGCATGCTCTTTGTACCAAAAGCTCTGTCATTTTGTTAGCTAGTAAGGTGACAGAGCCCTTATCCTTTTGGGGTATCTTCATTCAACAGGAAAATATGGGGCATCTAATATCTGAGGGAAAAAGCAATTTATATTTAATATAAATAAGTATAACATGTATTCTAGAAAAAGAAAGAAATGTATAAGAAAAAAATTTATTCCACCACACAGAATTAACCCTTGTTAACACTAGATAGCTTCTATAATTTTTTCTATGCATGAGTATGAACAAGAAGTTGGATTTAATATAATGTTTATAAAATTGAGGTGATGCTTTTTTTACTTAAGACAAATATTTTCAAACACCATCAAAAACTTTTTGAAAATACAGGGATACCTGGCTCTTGACCTCAGGGTCATGAGTTCAAGCCCCATGATGGGCATAGAGATTACTTAAAGGAAAAAAAAGGCGAGGGAGTGGGTGCCTGGGTGGCACAGACTCTTGGTTTTGACTCAGGTCATGATCTCAGGGTGGTGAGACGGAGCCCCACACTGGGTTCCGCACTCAGCAGAGTCTGCATGAGATTCTCTCTCCCTATGCTCTCCTACTTGTGCTCTCTCTCTCTCTAAAATAAATAAATAAATATTCTTTTTTTTTTTGTTTAAATCTTTTTTAAAAAAACTCAGAAAATACAATTATTAATGGCTGTGAAATATTTTACTATATAAGTATGTTCCCCATTTTTTATGGTAAAATTATTGTTACTGGGATTTAGTTTACTTTGGGGCCAATATTTCTGTTTACTTGTTCCTTTGACCAAGAAAGTCTTAAAAGTATTGAGAGGAGAATATATATATGTACATATATTTAAAAAACAGATCAAGACAAGTATACCTATTTCTTTATATAAGCAAATGAGGAATATTCTATCCACCATTCCCCATTCATTAGCCAGGCGCCCAGAGTCACCTAAACAGTACAGCAAAGGAGAGCAGTTGTTGCTCTGGGAACTAGCGTCACGCACGGTGCATGGTCTCAGTTGCAGACCCATTTTTATACTCTGTGGAGATGCTAAGGGATAGGTGGTGACCCACATTCCGACGCTTTGCTAACTATTCACTGAGCAGTGCTTCCCTGAGTCAGCTAGTTCCAAAGGAGTGAGCAGACGACTTTTGAAAGCAAATTGATAACGAAAAGAGCAGGCACCAAGAAGCTGCATGTAGGCTCTGGGGTTAAGCTGAAACTCCTTTAGTCTCCTCTGCAGAAGAGAAATTTCGAGGTTAGGATGCCCCCAGGATGACCTGTTTTTACAGGGTATTGAGTTAAGTAACACTATACCAGGAGCGTAGTGAGAACTGGCAGGCCGCAGTGTTGGCTGAGATGGGACAAAAGCTGCAAGCCCCCAGAGTTATTCAGCATGACTCATCGGAGCTCTGAGTCAGCCCTACATTCTGCAAATTACAGGGTGTCATTTGATTCACTTTGGGCTATTATGGTGTTTGCTTTCCCAAACAATGAAAATGAGTTAAAATGCTGAAGGCAAAAAAATGTGCAGAAATTTTTAAAACTCTCTTGACGATATTTTCCTATCCAGGCTAACCTGATCTTCAGTATCAAGGAAAAAAAAATAGAGAAACTTGAGGAGATAATATAAAAGTTATGGAGTTTAGGGGCACCTGGATGGCTCAGTGGGTTAAGCCACTGCCTTCAGCTCAGGTCATGATCCCAAGGTCCTGGGGTCGAGCCCCGCATCGGGCTCTCTGCTCGGCAGGGAGCCTGCTTCCTCCTCTCTCTCTGCCTGCCTCTCTGCCTACTTGTGCTCCCTCTCTCTGTCAAATAAATAAATTAATTAAAAAAAAAAAGTTATGGAGTTTAAACAAATGAAAGGAATAAAGGAAAGGGGACATCAAATGAGGGATGAGAGTAAGCTGTTCCAGGTATCAGGAAGGAGGGAGTAGGTAGAGGGAGTGTTAGGGTTAGAGAGGGAAATTACTAGAGTGAAAAATACAAGACAAATATGGCACCATTCTAAAGAATATAATAAATATTTAAACTGGAGTTTCCTATACAAACAGTAAATTGGAGTAGTCATTATTATAGAACTTGTATTCCACTGCCTAACAGTGGGTGCGAGTCCCCCCTTTCTCAGCTCTATGGGGCTGACATACTTGTTCTCTGCCTCTCTGCTTGGTCATAAATCAACATATATCAAGCTCCTGCAATGAACTGGGGTCTGCTCACCCACTCACTATTTGTGCCTTTCTGTCTATGATTGGTACAAAGGTACGGAAAGGAAGTATACCCCTTACATTTAAGTTTGCCTGTTAATTAGATCAGGGAGTTAGGGAAATGGGATAAAGGCGTACGGGAGCCATTTTTTTTTATTGGGACTGAAGCAACACCAGTTGAAAAAATTAATAAGTGATGAGCTAAGTCTAAGTAACAGGAAGAAAAGAAGAACAGCATTCTAGGCTGGGAAATTAAGGTGAACAAATTAACTTTGTGTAGAATAAACTTGGATATGAGCTGGAGACAATCAGGATATGCATAATGATGGAGAGGAAAAGTCGTACGGAGGATGCGGAACGAGTGGGAAATAAGAAATAGACAATAGAGACTTTAAAAGCAAGAAGACTGAAATGTAACTTAAGGGCAATAAACAGGTTTTATATGTTTCTGAGCAATAGTGAAGTGACACCAGCAGTATTTTAGCCTAGGAAGTGAATACAGAATAAATTTGGAGGACCACCAGGAACCTCCAACAGGAACACAGCTGTGAAGAGATGCTGGTCTCATTTAAAGTACCGGCAGTGAGAAGGTAGAAAAGAGGAAAATTTTAAACTTACTTCAAAGTAGGAAAAGATAAAATTTGATTAGATATTAAAAATCAAGATACAAACCCAGTTATTCCCATATTTCTAACCTAGGGTGTGAGCAAGTGTTAGCTACTAGTAAACCTGGGGTCAAAAAAAAAAAAAATGGTTTCCCATCACATACAACACCAGATCTAACTTTTTCGGTCCAGCAGTCAAAATCTAACAAAAGTTGTCTTTTTTCTCCCCATCATGCATTATCTCAAGCATTCAACTAGCATGGTATGTAATTGGTTGTCACTATGTGCCCAGCCTATGAAAGGGGCTAGCTTATGACCTTAACCCAGACTTGGTTTCTGTCTCAGATGTTCTGCTCTGTGGTGTTAGGTATCCTAGTTTAAAGATTTTATTTATTTATTTGAGAGCGAGGCAGTGAGAGAGCATGAGCGAGGAGAAGGTCAGAGGGAGAAGCAGACTCCCCGTGGAGCTGGGAGCCTGATGCGGGACTCCATCCCGGGTCTCCGGGATCATGACCTGAGCCGAAGGCAGTCATCCAACCAACTGAGCCACCCAGGCGTCCCAAGTATCCTAGTTTATATACCAAGAGGCAAGGTACATTACTATCATTAGTTTATACCTCACTATGTGTTCACTTTCCTCTATTCATTTCATATCCATCAATATGCTCCAATCCCATCAAATTATGAAGAACACCATGAATATGTCAATTTAATGTCTCTCCTTTTTTATCCATAGCATGTCTCCTTCTCTCAACAAAGCAAACAAGTACCTACATCATCGCCCACTTATTTTGTATTAATAATTTTACCCTCTCCTTCAACTGGATCAGAAAGCCACTGAAGACAGAGCACCATGTTCTATCTCTTGAGAGTCATCTGGTGCTGGACAAGCACTTGGTATACTACTGCTATTGATAACTAGGAAAACTCATAACCAAAAATAAGTTTTAAAATTTATGTTACTTTTTTAATTCGCTCATATCATGAAGAATAGGAGTATCTGAATTAAATGGAGAAATTACAACAAGAACAAGATACCAAAATCAAAAAAATGTATTGTGGGATTCTTTCTAGTCTGGGAATAAATATAAACATAAACATGAATCCTCTTTTAGAATTTTGTTTAAATTCTTTACATCTGTAAGAATGCAAACAAAAGATAGATAAATTTTAATTAAGCTAAGCCTTGCATGGATCAAACAATAGATTTAAAAGGGCCATAAAAATTGAAAGAAAATATTTGGGAATATACGTAAGTGACACGAAAGTATAGCAGATGTATATGAACCATCAGAAATCAATACATTAAAAAAGCAAACCACAGAGTAGGAAAAGGAGTAACAGACATGAAAAGGTAATTTACAGAAGAGGAAACCCCATGGCCAAATGCATATGAGGAAAAGCTCCAACTCACTGGGACTCAGGGAAATGCAAACACACCAAAAAAAGGATATTATTTCCCATCCATCAATTTCACAAAAATGAAAATGTTGGTAATACTGTTTGTTTGTGGAGGGGCTCCTGGGAGGCTCAGTCAGTTTAGCCTCTGCTTTCGGCTCAAGTCATGATCCCAGGGTCCTGGGATCGAGTGCCCCATGAGGCTCCCTGCTCCTCAGACAGGCTGCTTCCCTCTGCCCCTCCCTCTGCTCATGCTCTCTCGCTCGCTCGCTTGCTCGTTCTCCCTGAAATAAGTAAACAAATTCTAAAAAAAAAAAAAAATTACTATTTGTTGGTGGAAAAATAGAAAATCCCAACCATTGCTGGTGGGGAAATGCAGATTGGTATGCATAATCAAAAAAACGAAGGCGGGGAAATCGGAGGCAGAGACAAACCATGAGAGACTGTGGATGCTGAGAAACAAACTGAGGGTTTTAGAAGGGAGGTAGGTGGGTCGATTGGGTGAGCCTGGTTCTGGGTATTAAGGAGGGCAGGTATTGCATGGAGCATTGGGTGTTATACGCAAACAATGAATCTTGGAACACTACATCAAAAACTAATGACATACTATATGGTGACTAACATAACACAGTAAAAAATTTAAAATAAAAAAAAAAAGAAAGCCACTGTCATTATTCAGTAAAGTTTAAGACAGGCATACCATGTACTCTAACAGTTTTGCCCCTAGGTGCAAGCCCTAGAGTAATTCTTGCACATGATGCTAAACAGATATGTGTGTGAATTTTATTCAGCATTATTTTTATGACAAATACCTGGAAACAACCCAAATGTTCATCAACAAGGCAATGGAGGAACACTTGGATGGCTCAGTCAGTAAAGCGACTCTTGATTTCAGCTCAGGTCATGATCTCATGATCTCAGTCAGGCTCCACAGCCTGGCTCTGTGTTCAGCAAAGCGTCTACTTCTCCTCTCCATCTGCCCCCCTTCAATGCTCTCCTGCTCTCTATAAATAAATTTATTAATTAATAAAAAAATAAAATCTTTTTTAAAAATGCAATGGATAATTACATATTCCTACAATGAAATTCTATACAACAGTGAAAATAAATGCACTGAAGCTTTATGTATCAACATGGCTGAATCCCACAAGCAACGTAAATGAATATATATATATGATGTGTACATATTCATGAATATATAGTACATTGTATATATGTGTATAAACATTGTCTATATAATATAGAAAACTGAAAATATAATAATATATAGTGTATATATTTTGGCATATATGTATGTATATGGTATATTGCCACAGATACAGTGTTTAAAAACACACAAGCAATCTGTTGCATACTTTTTTTTTAAGATTTTTTTTTTTAAGTAAACCCTATATCCAACATGGTGCTCAAAATTAATGACCCAAGATCGAGAGTCGCATGCTCTACCAACAGAACCAGCCAGGGCCCCCTCTGTTGTATATTTTAGAAATGCACACCTATGGAATGAAATTTTGAAAGCATCAGTGGGGGTAATAAATAATTAATTCTGGAAAACAGTTCACCTAATGGGGAGGGAATATAATGCAATCAGAGAAAACACAAAGGGGAGTTCCACTGCATCCTTAATATTTATTTTCCTTTAAATCGCGAATTGGAACATGGATGGTCAATATAGTAGTATTTATATTTTAAACCTTTATAAAATTTTTTGTGGAAACTTTCAAATACCTACAAAGGTAGAAAAGATAGTGTAACATAGTACCATGTACCCTGTGCCCAGCTTCAGCAATTTGATAGTCTGTCTTGTTTCTTACAAACGTCCATGAACATCCCCACATAAGGGTGCTCAGTTGTTAAGCACCCTTAACACCCTAAGCCACCCTGGGTGGCTCAGTTGTTAAGTGTCTGCCTTTGACTCAGTTCATGATCCCAGAGTCCTGGGATCAAGTACCACATGGGGTCCCTGCTCAGGCGGGAGTCTGCTTCTCCCTCTCCAACTCCCCCTGCTTGTGTTCCCTCTCTTGCTGGGAAGAGGGAGAGGGAATGTCAAATTTATATGTCAAATAAATAAATAAAATCTTTTTCAAAAAATCCCCACACAAGACTTATTTCTAAGAAACTCTAAGGCATCCTTTTATTCATTAACACCTGTCAGTTTTCTCACAATTTAGCTATGAGATAATTAGCTTTGCCACTAAAAGCCACTATATCTATGTAGTCATCATTGTCCTAAACTCTTCTATTTACGTAGAGTTTCAGAGTCTAAGAAGCACTCTCATTTATATTATACATTTCTTTTGAGCCTAGCAATAGCATCATGAAGCATGAAGGGTGGGTTATTATTTTAACATCAGTTTTGCTTACTCATAGTACCTGGGAACTGATCTCTTCTGGATTAAACTGAATCCAAGTTTGTGACCCTTATTCAGAAGGGCATGAAGACAGAGAGAGAGACAGAGAGAGACAGAACTATCATATGCACACAGTTAACAATGCAATATTCTAGGGGCGCCTGGGTGGCTCAGTGGGTTGGAGCCTCTGCCTTTGGCTCAGGTCGTGATCCCAAGGTTCTGGGATCGAGCCCCGTATTGGGCTCTCTGCTCTGCGGGGAGCCTGCTTCCTCCTCTCTCTCTGCCTGCCTCTCTGCCTACTTGTGATCTCTCTTTCTGTCAGGTGAACAGATAAAATCTTTAAAAAAAAAAAAAAAAAAAAAACAACAATGCAATATTCTAACAGGGTTGTTAAGCCCCCACGTGTCTGGCAGGAAGACCGCACCTCATCAGGCACTAACGAATTGAGCTGATACTGATCACAGTCATCTATTTACGTGTGGGTGACTTTGCCTTCACTAAATACTGCCCCGATAACAGATTCTGCTTCAATCACTGCCATAGAATTTTGTAAAATCAGTGATGATTGTCTCAAAAAGAGCTTTTCTATAACAATTCCAATGTTTGGGTGTTTGAAGGATTTCGTCTCCCACCTAAGTGATTTATTTCCTAATATATTTGCAACTGTGGTGAGTAAAATTTGTAATGAAGAACAATTTTAAAATATCTCTTATCTGAGCATCATTTCAGACACCTATTCAAATGATATTTTTTTTGACTTCTGGCTTCCGATTAAGATGTAAAAAGCTGGAAAAAGTGCTCCCACTTATAAAAAGCAGGCTGAATAATTTGCATAGTCACAGCTGTTTAAAATCCATCAAAAAGCCTCGTTCACAGAACAACCAGTTCACCCAAAGCTAAGGAAAGACAGGTGTTTCCAATGAAAAACTGGCTGTGAGCACAGCTGTCTACCTCAGGCAGATACTGGAAACCATTCAAGCTGGCAGGAAGAATTCAGCAGAAATTCTTTTTTTTTTTTTTCCCCCATCTCTGATCCATGAGGTAACTTTTTTCATTCTCACTTTTAATTGCAGTAAATTAACTGAAAATTAATTTAACTGAGGGGCTTTTGATTGAGTAATAGTTGACATACAACATCATATTCATTTCATGTGTGTAACAGAGCGATTGGACAACTGCGTGCATCACAAAATGCTCGCTATGAGGAGCGGAGGAACCATCTGTCGCCATACAAAGTCGTTACACGATTATTATTGACTCTACTCCCTCGGCTGTACTTTTCATCCCTAGGATTTATTTTAGAACTGGAAATTTGTACCTCTTAATCCCCCTCTCCTTTTGTGCTTACACCCCCCCCTCCCCTCCCCCCCGCACAACCACCAGTCTGCTCTCTGTATTTATGAGTCTGTTTCTGTTGTTTTGTTTGTTCATTTGTTTTATTTTCCACAGCAGCTGCATTAACTTACATTCCTGCCAACCGTGTGCAAAGATTCCTTCCTCTCCACATCCTCACCAACACTGGTTGGTTCTTGCTAGCCATTCTGCCTGGTGAAATTCTGAACAAGATACTCAAGTCTGACTGGAAGATGGCAGGCGTGTATGGACCCATGTGGAAGCCAGGGACAGAGCAATACCACAAGGAGGCTTCCTCCACTATGCCTTCCTATTCCAGCCTTGGTCATAATCCCATGGGAGGGTTTGTGGAGCAGAGCCTGCAAGGAGGTACGCATTCTCCAATGTCTGCAGCTCTCAGCGCTTCTCTCCTCTCGAGTTCTGAGTCATTGCTTTTTTTCCTCAGGTTCTCCATCCCTGAACTGCGTGGGGTCTTCCCAGGGATCCTGCTTCTCCCTTAAGATCTCCCTTAAGGAGATCTTCCTTAGATCTCCCTTAGAAGATCTGGAATAGTTTGTATCAGGATATATCCCTGTTCTTCCCACAGGAGTAGAGTGTTTTTTCTTTCTTCCCACTCCCTCGTGCCTCAACTCCTCACCTGGTCCTGAGGGTGGCAAGATGTGTTTGCTCTTTCTTCAGCAGACTGAGGCTTTTGTTCTGTGGAGGTGATAGAAAAAAATGCTGAGTGAGAGGCTCAGTGTCTTCCCTACCTGGCTGCTCTTCCTCTCCTCCTGGCAAGATGGTAGATTTTAATCCAACAATGTGAACAATTATATTAAACATAAATATTCTAAGCATACAAATTAAAAGATTTATTGGACAGCAATTTCCCATCTTGTGCAAGAGGAATAAGTTCTAGACATCTGCTGTACAGCATTGAGCCTCCAGCTAGCAATACCGCACTACGTACTTGAAAATTTTAGAGACCAGATCTCATGTTAAATGTTCTTACCACAGGGAGAAAAAAATATTTTTAAGACAAAGAGTGTCATCTTAGATTTTTTTTAAACCTTAAACTATGAATGAATATAGCAACATTCCAAGATACAAAGCCAACATACAAAAATCAGCTATATCCTATATACTAACAACAATCAGAAATTTAAACTTAAAAAAATTTACCATAAAAATAGTCAGTAGACCATATTTTCTGGAAAAAGGTATTATTTACACTAGTATCTAAATATGTGAAATGCTGAGAAATAAATCTGACAAATGATGTGTAAGATTTATGCACTGGAAACTCAGAGGACCATAGAGAAAAATGGAAGAAAACCAAAATAAATGGAAGTAAATGGAAAGATAGAACACATTAATGAATAGGTTACAAGACTGGATATTGCTAACATGTTGCCTCTCTCCCAAACTGATAAAAAAAATGTATAGAATATTTTTGTAGATTTTGACAAGATGATTCTAATTCATAATTGCATACAACATAGCATAACCAAAACAGCTTTGAAAATGACCTACACTATCTTATTTGAAGAGTAAACATAAAGCTGTATTAATTGAGACAGTGTGGTAAAGACAAATTCGACAATGAGACAGAACAGAGAGTTCAAGAATAGACCCACATGTACACAATCAATTGATATTTAACAAAGTATAAAGAACATTCGGGGGAGATAGGATAGCTCTTCAACAAATGGTGCCTGAACAAATGAATACCCAGATACAAAAAAAAGAGACAGAGAGACAGAGAGAGCTCAAAATGAATCATAGACCTATACGTTAAATCTTAGATAAGACTTCTAGAAGCATGAGTCCTAAACCAAAAAAGTGATAAAGGGGACTGTCTTGAACTTAAGAACTTTTGTTCTTTCACTGACTATGAAGGCACAGACTGGAATCAAATATTTGTGAATCACATCTGCAAAAGAATTTATACCAACAACATAGAATTCTTACAACTCAGTAATAAGAAGGTACATAACCCAATAAAATTTGCTGCAAGGTAAGTTAATGGTAAATAGGCACGTGAACAGATATTCAACCTCATTAGTTACTAGGGAAATGTTAATTAAAACCACAGTAAAATACCATTACACAACTATTGGGATGACTAGACTAACCCTACCAAGTGCTGGTGAGAATGTAGAGCAATTAGACATCTCATACTCTGGTGGTAACAACGCCAATATGGTAAACCACCTGAAAACAGTTGGACGGTTTCCTAAGAAGTTGACTATATACATTCCACTCTTAAGTGTTTACCAAAAAATAAGGAAATGTATCACCATACAATAAATACGATGCAGATGTTCACAGCAATATTATTTATAATACAACTGGAAGCAATCCAAGTGTCCATCAACAGGTGAATAGATATACTGTGGTACATCCACACAATGGAATACAGTCAACCATAACAAGAAATGAACAAATGTTGCAAGCAGCAATATTAATTAATCTTGGAAGAGTTACACTGAATGAAAAAGAGTCAGCAAAAAGAGTACATACTATTGGATTCTGTTCGTATAAAATTCTACAAAATGAAAATCAATAGTAACAAAGAAGATTACCGCTTGCCTGGAGAAGGAGGGGAAAGGCAGGAAAGAGAAATGTACAAAGGGGCATAAAGAAATTGTGGAGTTCGTTACAAGTGTATATACATATGTCAAAACCTATCAAATTGTACTATTTCATATGCATAGTTTATTGGATGTTTATTATACCTCAATAAATTCATGAAAATGACAACAGCCACTCTTAAAATTGTGATACAAAATGGGAAAACTAATACATATACTTTTCTGTTATCTGCTTTTGTTTGGGTAGCACACTCTTTATCCTAACCCAAACTATCAGAAAACAATCTGATTGAAAGGTAACCAGCAGGACAATTTTATTAAAACGAATATTTGATCTAAAATGATTGTTTTGGGGGCACCTGGGTGGCTCGGTCTGTTAAACGTCTGCCTTCAGCTCAGATCATGATCTCAGGGTCCTGAGACTGACCCTCATGTTGGGCTTCTTGCTCAGTAGGGCACCTGCTTCTCCCTCTCCCTCTGCCTGTCGCTCCCTGCTTATGCCCTCTATCAAATAAATAAAATAAAATCTAAAAAAAAAATAACTAATTAAAAATGAAATAAAACAAAATCATTCTCTTTGTCATGCGTTTCTTCTTTCCGCATTATCAGTGGTTTGGGTGGGCCAAAAACACAATTCTATTACATTTATACATTCTCCAATGTTAAACTTCACATATAATGTCAGAAAAAAATTTTCTATACTTCGGCCTTTTTCTAATTAATTTTCAGCCAATATTCCTGCTCTGTATTGTTCATAACAGTAAAAATCTGGAAAACATGATGTTTATTATTAGAGGATATATTGTAGCATGAATAGCATGCAGAATGGAAATAATTAGGAAAACAGCAATTAAAAGTTGCAAAAGCAAAAAGGATATTTTGTTATGTTCCTAGAATATTTTTGCTTAGTTCATTACTTTTTCTTTTTTTTTTTTTTAAGACTTATTTATTTATTTGACAGAGAGAGAGAGACAGCGAGAGAGGGAACACAGCTGGGGGAGTGGGAAAGGGAGAAGTAGACTTCCCGATGAGCAGGGAGCTGGATGCGGGCCTTAATCCCAGGACCCTGGGATCAGGACCTGAGCTGAAGGCAGACACTTAAGGACTGAGCCACCCAGGCGCCCCTTCATTACTCTTTCTTATGTAACAATAAAATAAAACATGTCAGATGTGAATTTTTCTGATTACTCCTTTGTCCAGAATTGGTATGTTTTGATATGACTGCTTTCCATATCTAAATATGATATGAATTTCAAATAATTAAACTTTAAAACATTAAAGTCTTTACTTAAATTTTAATGTAAAGGTGATTAGGTTTTTAGTTAAACATCTGTGATTAATTTTTTTATATTTACATATGTAATTATATATTTTGTGCTTTTTTTTTTAGTATTATGGGTTTTTTGGTTGTTTTTTTGTTTTTGTTTTTATTTCTTTTCAGCGTAACAGAATTCATAGTTTTTGCACCACATCCAGTGCTCCATGCAATGCGTGCCCTCCATAATACCCTCCACCTGGCTCCCCCAACCTCCCACCCCCCCGCCCCTTCAAAACCCTCAGGTTGTGTTTCAGAGTCCATAGTCTCTCATGGTTCATCTCCCCCTCCAATTTCCCTCAACTCCCTTCTCCTCTCCATCTCCCCATGTCCTCCGTGTTATTTATTATGCTCCACAAATAAGTGAAACCATATGATAATTGACTCTCTCTGCTTGACTTATTTCACTCAGCATAATCTCTTCCAGTCCTGTCCATGTTGCTACAAAAGTTGGGTATTCATCCTTTCTGATGGAGGCATAATACTCCATAGTGTATATGGACCACATCTTCCTTATCCATTCGTCCGTTGAAGGGCATCTTGGT
>PISX010034380.1:0-14050 GCA_004024625.1 Mellivora capensis
GGGTATCATGCTTAGTGAAATAAGTCAATCAGAGAAAGACAACTATCATATGATATCCCTGATATGAGGAAGTGGAGATGCAACATGGGGGACCAGGGGGGCAGAAAAAGAAGAAAAGAAACAAGATGGGATTGGGAGGGAGACAAACCATAAGTGACTCTTAATCTCACAAAACAAACTGAGGGTTGCTGGGGGGAGGTGGTCGGGAAAGGTGGGTGGGTTAATGGACATTGGGGAGGGTATGTGCTATGGTTAGTGCTGTGAAGTGTATAAACCTGGCGATTCACAGACATGTACCCCTGGCGATAAAAATTTGTTTATAAAAAATAAAAATTAAAAAAAAAATTATGTTCATAGGATCCTGGGTCAAGCTCTGTCTCCCCAGCCTGTTAGCTCTCTGACCTCAGACAAGTCATGTATAATGGTAAATGGGCATCATAGGTCTTAGGGGATTGTATTGTATAGGATTATAATAATAATGACAAACCCTAATAGCAGCTAATATTTAGTGAATGTTTTTGATGTGCCAGGCAGAGTTAAAGTGTCTTGAAAGTATTAACTCATTTAGTTTAAAATACATTTTTAACTGGTAAATAGTCTGGTTGATACATGTGTGTCTGGCTATGTGGACAATCATTAGAGCTCATTCTACAGTGTATTTTCCACTGCATTAGAACTCAGTCTGGCGTATATTTGGTTTCAATTTCCAGTATTCCTTTGGAAGTGCATGCAAAGGTACAGAGGACTTAGACCAAGACTAAGAGAGTTCTTTCCTGCCACTCGTCAGAATGGCACTGGGCAACAGAGGAAGACACGGGGATCGCATTTCTTCTAATGGGTGTCTCTATCTGCCTTAAGAGAGAAAATTAGTATTCTCCTAATAGACAGAATGTCACAGAAAAGTTCAACCTTCTTCATAATACTGTAATTAGTATTTCATATACTATAATTTTAGTCTTGATGAGATAAGCACTTTCTGAAGAAATTTCAATATCTATATTGCTAGTGCTAGCAAAAAAAGCAATTTAAAATGACACATTTTAATACATAATAGCTGCCCCAACCTTTTGATGTAGCAGCATGAATATCAAATTCTGTGAGAGAGAATGAGGTTTGAGGTGCCTTCAAGGGTTTGGTGCCTTTATAGCAAACGCGACATGTGTCTGCTGAATGGCACCAACCTCCGCCCCCTGGGTCTTTGCTGATCAGGCTGGTGAGTGAGTTCCCTTAAGCGAATCTTGACATAATTCAAGCCTGCTCAACCACAGGGCTCATGATGCTAGGAACCCAGTCATCACTCTTAGGTAAGCAGGAGGAAGAACACTAATAACTCGGAATCACCAGCCATGTGCTAGGGATTATGTTTTACAAACACTATGTCATCAATCCTCATTTTGTAGATGAGAAAACCAATGCTCAAAAGGGTGAACTCACTAATTTTTCTGTAAGAGTGGTAGGTATTTGAACCCAGATCTACTTAGTCAGAAAATCCATGCTCTGAACACTGCAAGAGGCCTCGTCCCTGGAAACACGTTATTTATCAAATAATTCTTTGCTGGGTGATCAGATCCCGTAGCTACATACACTGAAGGTAAGTCATTGAAAGGGGAAAAAAGAATGGATACCAAAATTTCCCAGTATATTTAATTAGCTCCGATAGGGATATATATTCCCTGAAAATGCCCTAGCTGGTATGATAGCTAGTGATTGGAATGAAGAAACATTATCATTTGGCTTGTTATCTTTTCTGGGTCAACTGGGTTAAGACTGCCTGCAGTTATCATGACAGAGTGGTTTATGATTATAAAAGCTCATAAACAGCCTCAATGTATACCTCCCCCAGAAAGGGAAATACAGTGGTTTTGCTTTTGCATTGTGCCACCTTCCTGTGAGTTTTTATTTCAACAGAAACTTTGATCATTTTCCAAAGAACTTTAAGAGATGTACAGATTGAACATCGACTGGGAAGTGCAGGTAGGGGGTAATTAAATTGGGTTCCCTCCATTTGGGTGGTGCTCTTGACCAGTGTTAATGATTACCATCACTGCAGGGACAGCACAAATGTCACTACTATTATCACTCATAGTGTGAGGAGGAAGAAGAGACACTAGGAGAAAGGACAGGTGGAAGGAGAACAAGGGAGGGAATAAGACAAAGATATTTATATGTCATATATATTAATATTTATATAGATATTTGTAAAGTGTTATTGGAACCCAAATGATAGAGACATTAATTCTAAGGGTTACAAATCAGGAAATGATTCACAGGAAAGATAACATTCACGCTAGAATTGAATTATGTTATGTTATGAACTGGGTATTGTCTCCCAAATTCATAGGTTTAATCTATAAGCCCCAATGTGACTATATTTAGAGATAGGGCCTGTAAGAAGGTAAAGAAGGTTAAATGAGGTATATGCATTTTTATGTCTTCTTTATATATATATCCTCCCATGTGCACAGTTGCTGGCAAATAACTGATTCTGAATAAATAATTATTCAATGCATGGAAGAATTTGTGGATGGATGGATGGATAACTAAAAATTAAGAACTACCCACAAGTCTTAGTCTGCAAGGGCTTCCCCAACAAATATTATAAATACCACAGTCCAGATGGAGTAAACAACAGACATTTATTTTGCCATGGTTCTGAAAACGAGATGCCCAAGATCAAGGTGCTGGTTGTGTTGATTTCGCCTGAGGCCATTCTTTTTGGTGTGCAGATGTCTGTATGCTCACTGTGTTCTCACATGGCTTTTTCTCTCTGTATGTACATCCCTGGTATCTTTTCCTTTTCACATAAGGACAAGTCTATTGCATTAGGGCCCCAATATATGGCCTCATCTAACCTATTTAACTTCTTGTAAGCCCTTTCCTCTCCAAATATGGTCATACTGGGGTTTAGAGATTCAACTTATGAATTTGGGGGGACAAAATTCAGTTCATAACATCATGTAATTCCACTAGAGCTTGAATGTTATCTTTATTGTGGATTATTCCATGATTCTTACCAATAGAATTAATGTCTCTCCCTCTTTGGGCTCCCATAGCATGTTAAAAATACCTATGCTTAGAACTCACCAGTCTGCTCTTTCTTTTAATGTGAAAATCCCCTGGCTGGTCTCTGCCATTGGTCTTACTTGCATTCTGTCTTTCTCAATTTGTAAACCTGTCAAAGTGAACTTACTAAAATGCTCATGGAACCATGCTACTTCTCAGCTTTAATCTTATCAATGAGTTTGTGAACATAAGTGGAACTCTTTGGGATGAGTTTAAATTCTTTACACAATCTGAGACCCTGCCTATGTAATAAACCTCATCTTCTGAATCTCTTATCATCCATCACCCTGCAGCCACTCTGTCCCAGTGGAACCTCTGCTGTTTAAGATTTCCTGGTCACAAGAATGTTGTCATTGCTGCCTGCAGAGTTCTATGCATCTCACTGTAGTGACCCATGGCTATGCACAGATACACATTGCTTTACCCTCTCTGGGGTTACACACATCCCCTGACCCCTCTACTCAAACTCTTGTTCTTTCCTTTGTGTTTTAATTTTTTTACATTTTTCTTCAAAATATGCCCTGGATAGAAATAATAATAAGATGTATCTAGAAATAATAATACACATTAAATAATCATACAATTCTCACTGCTGATATTCAAGGAGTAGCACCTATCAGATGATTATTACTACATAGTAATTATAAACTCTGAAAAAAAAATACCTTGAAGGCACAGGAGAACAACCAAAAGGACTCAGAAACAGGAGTGTGTGTTTATCTTGAGCCATTTTTAAATGACTTTTTGTCTAAGAGCAGGCTCTAGTTGATACCACAGCAGGTGGGTAAAACACAGTTGGAAAACATGCAGTGCTGGTGGCATGAAGAGTCAGCGGAGAGAGGCTATTGTTCTGACAGAAGGGAAAAATGAGGGAAGAAATCCAAGAAAAGAAAAAGGCAAAGGGGATGCCTCGGTGGCTCAGTAGGTTGAGTGTCTGTCTTCGACTCAGGTCATGATCTCAGGGCCCTGGAATTGAGCCCTGAGTCAGGATCCTGGCTTGGTGGGGAGGCCCTGCTTCTCCCTCTCTCTCTGTCCCTCCTCCCACTTGTGTTCAACCTCTCTCTCTCTCTCTGAAATAGATCAATAAACTTAAAAAAATAGGCAAAGAAGCAGGCTGCCAAGTTCTGCATATAAATTCTGCCCAAATTTTTGACTGCCCTCCGAACTATTCTGGCATAGGGTAGATCCCAGTTCCCACATAATGTAAAAGAAGCAAACAGAAATTTCAGAGGATAGATACCAGAAGAAAGCCAATATTTGGAGGTTTGCGTTCAGTCAAGTTAACTGTCAGATAAAGAAATAAATAAATACATGTCAAGGGAATGTAACAGAATCTGGAGTTTCTACAATGTATGAACCATAATGTTTAAGGCACAATACTTAGGGGAAAAATACCAAGAACTTATTATCCAGAAAACAACAATATCCTCTTCAAAATGAAGCTGAAAATAGACATAACAGATAAATGAAAATTGACAGGATTTGCTATCAGCAGACCTATGCCACAGGAAATGCTGAATGGCGTTCTTGAAGACTGAAGTGAAATGATGACAGCTAGAAACTCAGAAAGAAATAGCACTGGAAATGGTAAATATGCAGATAAATATGAGAGCCTATAGATCCTCTAAAATATACATGTCTGATGTCTGTTTAAAGGGGAGAAAAAAAGATAACATTGGATTGTGGAGTTTATAACACACATAGATGCAGTACATAGGATGACTCTAGTGTAGTGGAACAGAGGTGTTAAATACAATTATATAGTTACATAGCTTGTACATAATGTGGAACAATTTTAACTCGAGGTGGACTATGATATTTAAGGATGAATATTTTAATTCCTAGAACAACCACTAAAATATAAAAATGTATCACTTATAAGTAAAAAAAATTAATTAAAATAAAACTCTCAAATAATATTTTAGTTAAGAAAACAGAAGGCAGAAACAAAATACAAAAAAAATAGATGGGCCAAATAGAAAACAAATAATAAAGTGGTAGACATAAATCAACCATATTAGTATTACATTAAATTTAAATGGACTAAACATCCTATTTTTTTATTATTTATTTGAAAGAGAGAAAGACTGAGAAACAGAGCACTAGAGGCAGGGTAGGGAGGAGCAGCAGGATAAGGAGAAGCAGGCTCCCTGCTGAACAGGGAGCCTGATGAGCGGCGCCATCCCAGAACTCTGGATCATGACCTGAGCCAAAGGCAGATGCTTACCCCACTGAGCCACCCACTAAACATTCTAAATAAACGACACTATTTGCCAGAATAGATAACAAAACAAGACATAACACTATGCTTTCTAAAAGTAATTGCCTTTAAATATAAATCCCAGGGCCCCTGGGTGGCTCAGTCAGTTAAGCCTTTGATTCTTGATTTTGGTTCAAGCCGTTGATCTCATGGGTTGTGAGATCAAACCCCACACTGGGTTCTGTGTTCAGTGGGGAGTCTGCTTGGAGAGTCTCTCCCTCTCCCCCTTCCCTGCTTATTCTCTCTCACTCAAATATATAAGTCTTTAAAAAAATACAAATTTCATGGTTTTTTTCTCCTTTCATAAGACTTCATAGACTGCATAAATAGACCCAAGATTCCAACTGACCCAAGTTCTTGGAATACTGAGAAAATAATTTTGAAAATCTAAAACCACAACAAAACTTATGATAACATGAATTAGTGACCTCCTTCTTTCTTTTTTTTTTTTAAAGATTTTATTTATTTATTTGTCAGAGAGAGAGAGAGAGGCAGCTAGAGGCAGAGAGAGAAGCAGGCTCCCCACTGAGCAAGGAGCCTGATGCGGGACTCGATCCCAGAACGCTGGGATCATGACCTGAGCCGAAGGCAGCCGCTTAACCAACTGAGCCACCCAGGGGTCCCTAGTTACCTCTTTTTGATAGGATGTCTTGGCTCAAATACCTCTGAGTTTACACTACATGGGAACCAAGAACAATCTTGAAAACTAATCTTCAGAGTCTCCTTCTGTTTGACCATATTCTGAATTAAGTCCCAAAAGGGAAGTGGAAACAATACCTCTATCCCCAAGATAGCTGGTATATGGCCCCCTTTCTCAGCTTAACCTAGAGAGAGGAAGAGTGAGACTAATACTTTCTTTTCCTTCCTACCCTGGTCAGAAAGGAGCCATCTTTTCTTTACCTTCCTTTAAATCATGCCTCCCTCAGGTCCTGGAGTAGCAGGGCTCCTGGCCTTGCTGTCATAGGTGGAAAGAGTGCTCACTATGGTGGACTCCAAGTGGGTCCCCTATACTCAGCTTTTGCTATGTTAAAGAAAGCAAAAGAACTCATAAAATATCTTCTCTCATAAAGTTTAGATCCTATTTAGATCCTATCTGAGGCTAAAATTTTGATCATTTTACTTTCCTTATTCTTTTTTTCAACATTCGCCATATGAGCCCCAAATTTTGACTAGCAAAATATGTGCCTTTTACTAGCAAAAATATCATGCTTTCAGAAAGAAAAAAAAAAACCACAATAATTAAACAATATTCCTCCCAGTAGAGAAGCTTGACATACATGCCAAATGAATGTAATAAAACACTACATGCACAAATATTAAGTTTCACAAAGAAAAAGGCAAAATTGTAAATTAAAAAACCTATAGAATTTTATACATCTTGAGTAGTAATAAACATTATTTGATTAATTTCTATTTAGTATTTATGATGTCCAGAAATATTTCAGGATCATTTACAATTACTATAAGACAATTATAATTTAACTTCAATTTTGTGTAGGAGATTTGCTTCCAATGGGACAGGTGTGTGTGTGTACACATAAGTGTCCAGTTCTCTGTATAGATATTCAATGATCTTGCGGTTTTATAAATCAGAATCTTTAAGTCATGGGAGTTACTTATGAATCATGTCCATTTAATTAGGAATTCCCGTATTTGTAGAAATTTTGAAAAACACAATAAAAACAGTAATTTATAATTGTCCTTCAGTGTGTGCTAGGTACTGTAACCCACACACCTGTATTTCTTTCTCTTTTTTTATTTTTTATTTTTAATTAACATATAATGTATTATTAGCCCCAGGGGCACAGGTCTGTGAATCGCCAGGTTTACACACTTCATAGCACATACTTTCCCCAATGTCCATAATGCACACCTGTATTTCTTTGCTCTGACAGCTAATAGGGCCCAGAAGCAATGATATCTTGGCAGCAATGAGCAAAACTAGTACCTAGATCTTTTTCTTAATAAATTTTTTATTATGTTATGTTAGTCAGCATACAGTACATCATTAGTTTTTGATGTAGTGTTCCATGATTCATTATTTGCATAGGATTCCTAATGTCATTTTCCAATAAAAGGAACCAGGACTCCTTAGAGAAATGGTTGATTCTAAGGCTGGAGAGGAAAATATACAAGATGTGCCTAGAGCATCTTATAGTGCCAGAAAGTACAGAAGTCCACAAAGTTTACACATACATACACACATGCACAATACACACACCAAACAAATCTCAGTAGTGCATGTTGAAGGTGCACAGGGGCCAAATGAAAGAGTTGCTGATGGTCAGAGCTAGAACAATTTGCAACAAAGCAAATAAGGTAGTATTGGATTTCAATCCAACACATAAAGTAAATATCCATGAGTCCATACTGATTTAAATAAATGGTTGAATAAATAAGTGGGAATATTTCATGCAGAAGGAGCCCAAATAATTTACGCAGATACTTCTTCCTTAAAGGGATGGAATACAATTCCCCACTCCTTAAGTGTGAACTACACACAGTGACTTTCCTTTAAAGAGTAAAAGATGGAAAAGGGAAGAAAAATAATAACTTTACAGTAGTAAAACCTGGCAAATACTGGCTCACACCACATGATTAAGACTAATGTCAACATGATAAGTCATATTGATAGCAAGTACCCTTAATAAGATGTGATAAAATAACCCTTTATTGTGTGGTCTTTCTTTCCAAAGACCATTAACCAACTTTAATTTTGGAAGCACACAGACACACACACACACACACACACACACACAGATCCTATTTGAGATGCTTTCTATAAAATCCCTGACCAGTAATTCTTGAAACTGTCACAGTTATCAACACCAAGAAGTTTGAGAAACTGTCATGACCAAGAAAAGCCTAGGAAGCATGACTTCTAAATGTAAAATGGTATCTCATATGGGATCCGGTGACAGTAAAAGGACATTTGGGAAAAATGAGAAAATCTCAATAAAGAATTGATGTCAGTTAAAAATAACATATCAAGATCGGTTCACGAATTGTAACAAATATGCCATATTGATATAAGATACTAATGGCGGAAGCAATGAGGTGTAGAGGGTGTGCAGTACATGGGAGATCTCTGTGCCCAGCTTTGCAATTATTCTGTAAAAATAAAAGTGTCCTAAAATTTTAAGAAGTTTATTTAAAATATGTTCCTCCTCTCTTACCAAATACACCACTCATATTTCTAAGTTTAGATGAATATACATTCCTAGAATATAGAATCCCCTCCCCACTCATTATTCATTTATTGAGAAGGCCAGCTGTAGAGGAAAGAGCATTTGTATTTGGGGGTGAGGTCCATTTCCATACTCATCTCTTCTCTAGGGGATTGTGGCCTCACAATCTGCTGGACTCATGTAGATGCTGAGAAACATGTCAAGGTCTAAATCAGTTTCATTTGCTGTAAGGCTCAATACTGCCAAGAGAGCAAGGGGTGTGCCATGCAAACCAGCATGGCCTCAGGTACCCAATATAGCCCCTGTCCCACACATGGTTCTACCCAGTTATCATATATGTCTGTGCACATGCTGTCCCAACATTGCCCTAGGTCTGTCACTGGGAGGCCGGAGTCTGGGTATGGCCATCAAAGTCTCTGCTGCGCTTCTTATCTATAGGTCAGTGTCATCATTCAGAGGTCCCTTTCTGAACTCTGTGGCTGAATTTATGGACACTTATTGCTGTTGCTATCACTGGTTCACTTTCTATCACTTCCTAATTGGTCCATAAGCTTTTTACTCTAGAATTAGACTCTTGTTTCTCCCACAAATTTCTCCTTTTTTTCCTCTTACAGGAAACCCCATCAAAAGCCTTAAACAAGGTATAGGTGATATGGATTTTGGGGGATAAAAGGCAAAGTTGGAGAGTCAGGTATGACCAAATTAGGTGGGTGCAGAGGCCCAAAGTGGGATGTGGTTTATCATTAAATTAAGGATCATACTCTAACATCATCCACTGGCTTTTAGGATATCCCATTTCCCCTAAATGCAGAAAACAAGCTTCCATGTCAGACTAGGATAAATATTATTTTTGTCTTGTTTAATCCACACTTGTACAATATGTTATCTTTAAAAATGCAATATTAATGTATCGCTACTCAAATGAATGCTTCCACCTCATCTTGGGAGGAACAGAGTTAATAAGCTAATATGTGAGTTGGTTCTTCCAGGGAAAAATGCAATATACAACAGTTGTTTTACTAATAAGATCTGAGAATTAGTAGCCTTTCTTCTATTTCTTATTTTCCATGGTGAGATCCACTGACATGTACTTTTTATTTAGTGTTGTGTGTAAGCACAAGAAATTACAGTGTAAGGCATCAGAGAAGACAGCAGAGATTTAGAAAGAGATTGCACTGGCCAGTGGCCCGTAGACAGGCTCTTAAATGGCTTCGCTTTTCTTCTAACTCTTGTTCAATATCAGAGGATAGATCCTAGTCCAACTGTTGGATGTATTATCTACTCTTCAGGTGATATGGTGTGGGCTGAATTTTTCACAATGAATCTGCCAAAATGTAAAGTAACAATACCACCTACTCTTCCTTGAACACATGGAAATATATTCCTCTTTTACTAAAATGATGCTTTTTAAAAAAGATTTTATTTATTTATTGACAGAGAGAGATCACAAGTAGGCAGAGAGGCAGGCAAAGAGAGAGATGGGGTAGCAGGCTCCCTGCAGAGCAGAGAGCCTGATGTGTGGCTCGATCCCAGGACTGGGATCATGACCTGAGCCGAAGGCAGAGGCTTAACCCACTGAGCCACCCAGGTGCCCCAATGATGCTTTCTATAATGGGTTTATTCTGGGTGCCATGCGGAGATGAATTCCCAGCTTTTACTTGGCCATGTGTTGGCCTCGGTAAGCACTTCCTCTTCAGTGGCCAGGAACCCAGCTTCCAGAGTGCAGCCAGAAATGGAAAACAAGGCTAGCTATCTTCCAGGTAGTGACATATAGACCTACATTCTGATGTCGGGGATCATACTGGTTTTTTGTTTGTTTTGTTTTGTTTTTCCTTTTTCCTCTATAGATGAATTTTATAGTTTCTACAGATCTAGTAGATACTAGATGAGGATGGAAAACAGCCCAGGGCCACCCACTCATTGCTGAGTCTCAGATATTTTTCTATAGTTTTGTCTAAACCTCAAAAAAGGAAGACGTAAGGGTGATGGGGGCTAAAATCAGGACTGTCTAAACTTCAGAGAACTGGGAAGCCTGGGGTCAGCTTTTGCAACTGCAACCCAAGCTCGTTTCACAAAGAAAGGAACAGAGGAGAGACTGATCACAAGCATCAGGAGTCACTATGCTACCTCCTTCTTCTTTGTAAAAATTCTCTCCTGAACTGTTTGCCCCACCATGTCCCTTTTCAGGCTAAGAACCAAGAGAGAGAGAGGAAGATAGAGATCAGGGAGAAAGAAGGAGGAGGGGAATAGGAAGGAGGAGGAGAGGAGGGGTGTAGAAAGAAGAAGGGACTGAACTTGGGGATTACTACAGGGAATATACATAGAGGTAAATCTTTGAAACTTTTTCCTTACTTGACATGATTATGAACTGTCTGCCATTAATGCCCAACAGGAGAGGAAAAGATAGCAATGCTTAGGGAACTTGAGAAAGGTGAAAACAGGTATCTACAGGGTTTAATACATAACAGACCTGAAGCTGGGCACTTTAAATGACTTAGTCTTTAAAAAAAAAAAAAGATTTTATTTATTTATTTGACAGAGAGAGACACAGCGAGAGATGGCACACAAGCAGGGGGAGTGGGAGAGGGAGAAGCAGACTTCCCACCAAGCAGGAGCCTGATGTGGGGCTTGATCCCAGGACCCTGGGATCATGAGCTGAGCCAAAGGCAGACGCCTAACCACTGAGCCACCCAGGTGTCCCTATATGACTTAGTCTTTAATCCTCACCACTACACTATACAAAAGCTACCATCCCAATTAACTGAGGAGAATAAAGTGCAGGGATTCAAAGTAATTTTCCCATAGTATCATAATTAACAAGTGACATAGCCAGGATTTAAACCCTGATCTGTCCGAAGGAAAATGCTAAAATATTTCCAAGCTCTACAGTCATCATTTGGTACTGCCTTTAAAAATAAATAAAGTGATTTAGGGGCACCTCAGGGGCTCAGTAAGTTAGGCAGCTGCCTTTAGCTCATGTCATGATCCCAGTCCTGGGATCGAGCCCCAGCAGGGAGCCTGGTTCTCCCTCTCCCCAACCTTCTCTGCTTCTGCTCTCTCTGGCTCACTTTCTCTCTTTCAAATAAATAAATAAAATCTTCAAAAAAATAAAGTTATTTAAAAAAATCCTTGAAGTTATCATTTTAATAATAATCTTTGTAAGATCTCTAAATCATGTGCATCACTCAGAAAACTTGAGACTCAAACCCAAGAGCTGTGGCCCAATGTATGCCACTCTTGGAGACGTGGGACTTGGTTAATTCAGAAGGTAAGACCAGAATTGGATGACCAGTAGGGAAGGACATTTGGAAGACTTTTAAAAGAGTTGAGGTAATGTGGCCTTCCTTCTCAATTACTCTGTGGGCTAATTCACTTGGACCAAAATCAATACCTCATCTTCTCCTCCCCTTCACATCTCCTTTTCTTCTCTCTTCTCCTTAATTTTTTACTTTTTTAACAGAAGGAGACAGAACAGGTTAACTAGATTGTTTTATGCTAAGGAAATATATAAAAAATCACCCAGGTTTTATAATATATAAACATTCTATTCAAATAATTTAACTAATAGAAAAATCCCATGATTTTATTAAAGTTTCATAGAAGTCCTCAAAGTTTTGTATACTTTCTTTTTTCCCTGTCCTTCCTCTTGCTCTTTAGTGGCCATTAAGTAAGAGAGAGGATACTGGCCTGGCCAGTCATGTTTGAGGTATCCTGGTGATAGGTGGATGACATACTCAAGTGACTCTCACATGTCCCCTCTTAGTCTTTACAAACAGATTTTCCATGCTGTCATACCTTCAGCCTGTAAAATGACTACCAAGAAAACTCTTGTTTTTCTAGCCATTCAAAAAAATCATTATGACTTGTCGTTAATGAAACCCAAAATTAGGTAAATGACATGTTTACATTTTATTGAGAATCTGCTCAAAACCAGTGAGGTGATGGTGGGGCACAAGTCCAGGTCTGGCCATGTAAGTAAAGAGTGTTCCTGGGGCGCCTGGGTGGATCAGTGCGTTAAAGCCTCTGCCTTCAGGTCAGGTCATGATCCCAGGATCCTGGGATCGAGCCCTGCATCGGGTTCTCTGCTCTGTGGGGAGCCTGCTCCACCCCCCCACCCCACCCCTGCCTGCTTCTCTGCCTACTTGTGATCTCTGTCTGTCAAATAAATAAATAAAATCTTAAAAAAAAAAAAAGATTCTTAAAAAAAAAAAAAAGAGTGTTCCTGTGGTATATAACAACTATTCCTCAAACAAGTGACTCTAGGACTCAATAAAATTTGGATCTTACCTAAATTCATCTAACTGTTTCTCTTTCCCTTTTTTTATTTTTTATTTTCTTTAAAGGGAAGGAAACCTGAAGTAATTTCTCTCTTCCTTCCTCCCTGCCTCTCTCCCTCCCTCCCTCTTTCTTCCTTTCCCCCTCCCTTCCTTCCACCCTCTCTGTCCCTCTCTCCCTCTCTCCTTCTTTCTTTATCTCTCCCTCTTTCTCTCTCCCTCTTTCTCTTTCCTTCCTTTCTTCCTTCCTTCCTTCCTTCTCTCTCTCTCTCTCTCTTTCTTTCTTGTAATCTCTACACTCACCATGGCTCACATTCACTACCCTGAGGTCAAGGGTTGCATGCGCTTCTGACTAGCCAGCCACGGGCCCCAAGTGTTTCTCTTTTTAAAAACAGCTTTATTGAGGTATAACTGATATAAAAAGGAGTGAACATCTTTAATGTGCACAACCAGATGAGCCTGAACATATGCAAATTCCCATGACACCATTACCACCATCAAGGTAATGGACACCTCTAATACCCCCCAGAGTGTCCTTGTGTCCCTTTGTTTTGTCTCTTTGTGGCAAGAAAACCCAAAATGAGTCACGTGTGAATGTTTCTTTATTGCAAAATTTTTAGTCTGTAGGTTTTATTGCACTAATGTGCATATTGTATATTATTTGACCACTTACCCTTTATATTTTTTCTTTCACGTATTAATGGAATTTATGACTGGACTAGTGTTCTCTAGAGCACACTTTGAGAAATGCTGCCTTCAGATTCCTAACCATCCATCTCTGTTCTGTGGAGAATTGTACCCACCATAAGTTGTAGGCAACATTGAGGAAAGGAAGGAAGTTATTCAGCTATTTTGAGAACATGTTATAAAATACAGTGGCAGAATAGTTTGCATTGTTGCAGATGTTTAACATTTTTGCAACTCTCCTGATTATTATTAGTGTGTTTTATCTTCACAATTACCTGAGGAAGAAGGAAGTATCTCTCTTGCTTCTGCCACTAGTAACAATGACCATTTATTGAACATTATATGCCAGATACTTAGTTATTTTGCTTTTAAGAATAACCTTTAATAAACTTCTCAAACTCAACACATGCAAAACAGATAATCATATCAAAAAATGGGCAGAAGATATGAACAGACACTTCTCCAATGAAGACATACAAATGGCTATCAGACACATGAAAAAATGTTCATCATCACTAGCCATCAGGGAGATACAAATTAAAACCACATTGAGATACCACCTCACACCAGTTAGAATG
>PISX010034381.1:0-14047 GCA_004024625.1 Mellivora capensis
GGGGACTTTGCCCCTGTCCCTAACCGCCCTGATTCTCTCAATTTCCCCCAGTGATCCATTGCTCTTTTTGAGTGCTTTCAACCAGACTCCAAGTTAATGCTGGTCCCCAGATGCAGGAGACTCTCGTATTCTGGTATTGCTTTCCAATGGGTCGCCTCTGGTGGCTCCCTACCCCTTTTGTTTATCTTCCAATACCAGTCCAATGTTCCCACTCTGCTTTACCTGACGACTGGTGTCTTTTGCCCCTGTAGAGATCCAGATGTGTATAATTCTGATCTCAGGCTGATTTCATGGGTGATTGGAGTTCCTTGGTAGGTAATCAGCTCACTTTAGGGAACAGGTTGAAAAGGAGCCTTCTCCTACTTCCCTGCCATCTTGTCTCTGGTCAGGAAGATTTTAATGTGATACATGTCCATCTCAATCAGAGGCATGAACATTCAGATGCTTATTTTTCTCCCACAGAAATAAGTCTGAAGTCAGATGGTGACTCTCACCATCCATAAGGTCCCAAATCTTCTCACTTTCCCACCATCACTGCTATGGAGGCTTTTCTTTTCCTTTTTGTTGACAGCAGACCTCGGGACAGCTGTGGCAGCTCCAGCTCTCTTAGCCAAGTACCAGAGCAAGAGCATGGCATAAATCTAGTCTGTTTCTTTCCTTCACAAGAGTAAAAGTCCCCCAAAAGATCCCCAACCGCATAACACGTTCATTGGACAGCTTTGGACCATGGGGTCAATGTTGACCCAGTGGCACCTGAGAATAACCAAAGTGTGACTTATAAATGAATACAGAAAACAATATGCAGATAGAAGAGTTTGGAGTCTATATGCTGTATCAACAAAGCATGTATGTCCGCTCTGCTGCACCAGTCCCAAGACGGAAACTCTGACATAGTGACTGTGTCTTGTTCACAGCAATTTCCAGGATTGAATGTCTGCCAGAACAAAATGGGTCTGAATAAATGTTTGTTAAGTGACATTTTTCCTGTCTCTGACTTGGAAACAATAGTCACCTCTGCCCAGGTTGGTTCTGCGCCAGCTGCTGACACCAGTAAGGGGCAGTCCCTGAGTCCTGTGTCCCATAGTTCCAACTTCCATAATCACATGCGTGACCACCCACCACCCATACTTCATGTGAGCCCTGCATTCTCCTCCTCTAAATGAGCTTACTTATATTTTCATAGGTAATCTGCTCAGTACCTGAATGATCTTGAGGCTGGCAGGGTCTTCTTAGAGAAAAGCAATTCCTCAAATGGAGCCTAAAGCCCATGGATCAGGGAATCAGGATCTTCTGATCAGAACTTCTGATCAGAATTTCAACTCTGGACAAAGGAATTCTTGCACCTCCAGCAGCATGTGGAGTGGACTACAGGGGGCAGTAGAGATCACCTGACAAAGTCACCTGGACTTGCAGTATGTCTGGGCATTAGGGATTCTAACATGGTGGGAGGCTTTGTCACCACAACCTGAGACCTAAGGGGAAAGTTATAAGCTTTTTGTAGTGTCAACTGTACCACTGACATAAAATTCTGGCTTGGTGTCACTCAGATCTGGCTCTTCTAGAATTTGCCTGTCTCTTGCACAGGTCCTCTGCAGCCCAGCCCATTCCTGCTAAAACCCAGACACTGTCAAGCCTCGCTCAAGCACTGCATGTATCCCAAGAACTGAGTGCACACTGGGGAAACTGAGCCACAGAATCTATGATCTGCCCTAGGAGCTCTCCCTGAGGACATCACCTACAGCACCTCAATGGCTCCCACAAAATTCCATGTGTGCTTAGTAAGTGAAGAAATCTCATTTTTCATGGTCATAAGCAGGGATCTGAGCAGAAATTGCAAAGATCTAAGCTTCTTATGAAAAAAGCAAGAACAGGACAAAATCAGGAAGGGGATTTCAGAACCAACTGTGGGATAAGTGGGTGAAGCAGAATCCTCTGGGCAGAATTAGGTCTGAAGGAGCCACCCCTTCTGTCCCGTGGGGATGAACCTTTTCTGAAACCACAACACTCATCAGCAGCTACACTGCACTGACTAATTTGCATAACCTGCAAGTATTTCCAGCAAGGATATAAGAGGCCTAGTAAGGAATGTACCACCCCTAGGGCATCAGGGACCAGAATTGGGGCACCTCCACCATGGCCTGGACCCCTCTCCTCCTCGGATTCCTAGCTCACTGCACAGGTGCTGAGCCCAGGCTCATACCCATACAGATGGACAAAACTGTCACAAGCCTGACCCTGACACTGAGCTCAGTGGGGCTTGCCTGTGGTGGTCAGGATACTCAGGACCCAGCTGCCAGATGAAGGGCAGGAGGGCTCTGTGTGAGCCCTGAGGGGCTGCACCTGCCCAGGGAAAGAGGGTCATGGTCCTGTTTGTTCAAAGGCTCCAGCCACCATCCAGGTCCGGGGGTCCCAGGGGCTGACAATAATAGGAGGGGTTCTCTGTATGCCAAGGGTGTCCCTAAACATCAGTATAGGTCACATGGGTGGGAGCTTCCTAAAGATGAGACCCAAATTTGAAAGCCCACCTCTCCTTTTCTCTCTTGCAGGTTCTGTGGCTGCCTATGTGCTGACTCAGCCTCCCTCAGTGTCAGTGACCCAGGGACAGACGGCCAGCATCACCTGCAGGGGAGACAACATTGGAAATACATATGTTTCCTGGTACCAACAAAAGCCGGGCCAGACACCTGTGATGATTATCTATAGTGATAGCAACCGGCCCTCGGGAATCCCTGACAGGTTCTCTGGCTCCAACTCGGGGAACATGGCCACCCTGACCATCAGCGGGACCGTGGCTGAGGACGAGGCTGACTATTACTGTGCATCATATGACAGTAGTAGGGGTACTGCTCACAGTGACACAGGCATATGGGGAACTGAGACACGAACCCCTTCTCCATCTGAGTCACACTATCCTCCAGCCCCAGGAGGCCTGTGCACAAAGCAGTGAGCAGGTCTGACCCAGGTCCCCAGATCCGAGGTCCACAGGCTTCTTCTTCCCTGCCCTGCAGGTGGGCTCTGCAGAGGATGTATGATGAACAACACAAAAATTACCACTGAGTGAGATTCCACTTGTTTGAAGAGGCAGAGCATGACTGAACATGTTCAGTGCAGATGTGGGCGACCTTTGTACGGGGCCACATCTCACCTCTGAGATGAAAACTGCAGCATCGTAGAGTACAAATGCCCAGGGTGACACTGACAACAGATTAGTTGCTGCAGAATGAGATTCCAAACTCAGTGATGTCAAAGTAGTAACCATTCAAACTGAAATAAGGCAAAAATAATTTTTTAAACACTGTAAGAAGTGAACAGAGCCTCAGCTGGCTGTGGGATCACCTCATGCCACCCACTATGCTCGTAACTGAAGCCCCCAAGCAGAAAAGACAGACAGGAGGGAGGAGAAAAGATGCTTAAAGAGATATTGGACACAAATGTTATAAATTTGGTGAAAACAATAACTGACATACATATTCAAGAAGTTCATCAAAGCTCAAGCACGGGAACCATGAGGCACCGACACTGTCATCACGTCACACCCACACTGCTGAACATCAGTGTGGAAGTCATCTATGGAGCAGCCAGGGAGAACGTGCCAGTCGTCTGCAGAGGAATAAATATGGTGAGAGCAGATTCTTACTATAAGCAAAGCAAGAAATATGACAGTGGAGAAATGTTTTTTAAAACAAAGGTTTTAAACTGTGTATCTGTAGGAGGACGTGGGTGGCTTTATCATTTAAGCTTCTGCCTTTGGCTCAGGTCATGATCATAGAGTCCCAGGATCAAGCCTTTTGTCCCACTGCCTGCTCAGTAGGGAGTCTGTTTCTAGCTCTCCCTCTGGCCCTCTGCCAACTTGTGCTCTCTCTCTCTCTCTCTCTCTCTCTCTCTATCTCTCTCAAATGAATAATATCTTTAAATATATTTATATATGTTTAAAAAATAAAAATCTGTCCACCTGAAATTCATTATCCCATGAAAATATCTCTCAAAATGAAGCAAGATAAAACTCTCAGCCTGCACAATGTCACATAATTGATCACCCACAGACGCTCACTATAGCAGCGAGTGACAGATGCCCCTCGCACAGAGGAACAGTCTCTCAGACAGCAGTGTGACTCCACACAAAGGGATGAAGAGCATCAGCTTTGGGAACTACCTGGACAAACATAGAAATGTCTTGAATGATCACTGTGTGAAGCCAAACATAATAACAATATTCTCTGACTCGTGATGAATCTCACAATTAAACTCATGACCACCATAGCCCAAAGTTGGGGGTGGGTGAGAAGAACATATTAAACAGTCCTTGTTCTATGTGAGGTGATATAAAAATCACAAGAAGGTAGACTTTGGGAAGGTAGATTGGTCCTGTAAACCTTGAAGCAACAGTGAACTAAAACCTCTCAAGAACAAAGAGTTATATCTAATGAGGTGTGTCCGTTAGGGTTCTCCAGACAGAGCCAACAGGAGAGGCACACAGCGGAACCTAGAACAACATGGGCTGAGTTGCTTGAGTCCAGTTACTCACAAAGGTTTACATGATAGTAAAGTAAATGTATTTTCTCTTATTCATGCTTTTTCCCCAAATCTGTATGTTTTATTCCCAGGAGTCAGCCAGGAATGGGGTGCTAGAGCAACCAAACAGGTAGATGGACATTCCTCCAGTAGAGGCTGCCTGTCCGATCCAGGGACTACCCCAGAGCAGAAGCCTAGTTTCCAGGGAGACAGTAAGGGTAGTCATGGAATTCCTTAAGGGGACATGGTCTCTGGTGAGGGGTTCACACCTATGAGCTACGGGGAGCAGAGAAGGTCCTTCTTTATTAGCAGGACCCTTCCGTGACACATACCCATCACCTTCACCACAGCCTTCTGGTCAATATGGAACTTGGTGAAGGTCCATTTGATGGCATTTCCCAGCATGCTCCACACCTTGGGCTGGGCTTCCATCCCCTTCCACAGGCAGTGGGTGTCCTCCCTATTCACTCAGATGTTGCTGTACTTATGGATTTGACCTGAGAGCCAGCGGTGAGCTCTTCAATCTGCACATGACTCCCTGCCTGCTGCCTGCTGCCTCTCCAACTGGTCACAAGAGAAGGCCAGGCTCCATGAACCCCACTCAGCAGAGGGGGCTTGCAGATCCAAGAGCTGAGTGCAGTTCACGTCTGTTTGCTATATTGATAGGGCAGGTTGGTGACCATGCACAGGTACTTGTGCATTAACCATATGCCCATCGATATTCTTGGCTCAGGACTGGTACACAGGGTCAGCACAGTGTCCATCCTCACTGGAGGCTCACATGAGGCTAGCCAGCCAGGGGCTGCAATGGCCCCACACACTAGCACCAGTGATTCTAACATGGGCCTGTTCTTGTTTTCATGGATACTCAGATCTGCTACAATTTGGCCATGAAGGTGGAAAGGGCCACATAGAGTAGAGTATGCTTCCCTGAGTCCAGCAGTCCATGGATCAGGGAATCAGGATGTGAACAGTGGGTTCTGAATCTCCACCTGGACCAAAAGACATCCCTGCACCTCCAGGAGAGGAACCACCAGTGGGAAGCAGAGATCAGCTGGCCAAGCCACGGGGCTATGAGGAGGGTCTGGGCATCAGGTGTTCTAACAGGGAGGGTTGTTCAGCAGGACCTAGAACCAGAAGGAAAGGTGCAGGTTTTCTACACTATCACCTTTGACTCTGATGTAAAATTCTGACTCGGGGGCTCTCAGATCTGTGCCCTGGTGAATTTGTCTTTGTCTCTAGCACTGCTCCGAGGCTTCATGCCTCCTCACCCAGCACATTCCTGCTACACTCAGTCACTGTCAATCTGTGCTCAAGCTCAGTCGCCCAGGATGCTGTGCACCCTGGGGATACTAAGGCACAGCGTTTATGACCAGCCTTCAGGACACACACCTACAGTAGCATTTCAATGACTCTTTAAAACTCCACATGTGCTTGGCAAAGGAAAACTTCTGTTTGGGTTCTGATGTTCTCCAACAGATGTATATATGGCGTAGGCACTTCAATGACTTATGCCTCCTAGAACCTGCAGAGGAAACATGCTGTCATGGGCTCAGAAAATGCAGACTCCACCTCAGTGCTCAGCCAGGACAGACCAGCCCAGGAGTGAGGTCAGGACATGGAGAGGGCTGGAGTTAGGCACCCCAGACTATGGACCAGGATATGAAGCAGGATCCCCTAGGCTTGGGGTGAGTTTGTAGGCCTGGCCCTCCCCTCTCTGTGTCCCCTGGGGATGAGCCCTTTTCTGAAACCACAAGGCTCCTCAGCAGCAGCCCCTGAGCCCCAGATGATTTGCATGGCCTTCCTGTCCCTTCAGCTAGAGGATAACAGAGGCCTGGGATGAATCCAGCCCAACAAAGGACTTGGGGAGCAGAATTGGGTCACCTCCACCATGGCCTGGACTCCTCTCCTCTTTGGCCTCCTTGCTTACTGCACAGGTGCTACACCCAGGCTCAGACCCTCTGCAGCCCCAGGGATCTGACTCTGAGCTCAGCAGGGAGCTGCTTGTCGGGAAAAGGATGGACATGACTCTGCTGCAGGATGAGAGACTGGGTGTTATCCCCCCAAGTGCTCAGTGGTTCTGACTGAGGATGATCTCTTTTGAGCAAAAAATCCATCCACCAGGCAGATCCATGAGCTTCAGGAGCTGAGATGCTGGGAGGGTGGAAACAGGGCAATGAGAATCCCTGGAGCTCAGGCCAGGCAGGTGACGGTGTTCTGGGGTGAGACCCAGAGCTGAAAACCTAACGGTCCTTTTCTTTCTTACAGGTTCTATGGCCTCCTACGTGCTGACTCAGCCCCCATCTGTGTCGGTGGCCCTGGGACAGATGGCCCAGGTCACATGTGCAGGAAACAACATTGGAAGTAAACATGTTTACTGGTACCAGCAGAAGCCGGGCCAGGCTCCTGTGCTGATCATCTATCATAGCAGCAGCCAGCCCTCAGGGACTCCTGACCGGTTCTCAGGCACCAACTCTGGGAACACGGCCACCCTGACATCAGTGGAGCTCAGGCTGAGGATGAGGCAGACTATTACTGTCAGGTGTGGGACAGCCATGCTGATGCTCGAAGTGATACAGGCAGACAGGGAAGTGAGACACAAACCCCTTTCCTGCCTGGGTCACACTCTCCTCCAGTCCCAGGAGGAGGTCTGTGCACATACGAGGGTGCAGGTCTGACTCAGGTCCCCAAATCCAAAGTCCCCAGACCATCCACACTTTGGCCGTACCTGCACAAGGTGTACAGGGTTGATTTGGGGCTCCTAAGATTGTCTGGGCCTGGGTATGTTTGGAAACAGAGGGATTTGGTATGAGGACAAATGGAAAGAACCATCTGTCCATGGTAATTACCACTCATATCCATATGGTGGTCAGAGTCCACTCCTTCACCCAACTGCCCAGGACCCGAGCCCAGAATCTTCCAGCTCACCTGAGCTCCCTGGATTGAGGCCCTGTCCACCCAGACCCTGTGAAACTTGGTCTTATTTGTTGGAATGAATCTAACACAGCAGCCAAAAAGAATACTGCATCACAGCATTCCCTCCCACCCAAGGTCAGCCCCGCATTATCAGAGGAAGATGACAGAACAAGGTAATGGACACTGTGATGAGAGCCACACCCTGCCAGTAACCATGGCAAATGCTAAATGACAAGGCAAGAAGTCCCCACATTATGACTCCAGGTAGAGGAATTTAGCCCTCATGCCTGCCCAACCAGGAAGAAAGATTGGCCTCTGCACTGGACAATGAGGTAGAAATGTCCCCCATGCATGGCAATCCTGGATGGAGGATATGTTCCCACATACAAGTGGGTTCCAAGCAACACTGTATGGTGTGGACCCACATAATGCAAATTAAGATCACATCATGACTGCCACGTGCAACAAGGCAACCTGATGAATGCCACTTGGATCAAAGCTCCATGAGTTGGGGGGCACCTGGGTGGCTCAGTGGGTTAAAGCCTCTGCCTTCGGCTCAGGTCATGATCCCAGGATCCTGGGATCGAGCCCTGCATCAGGCTCTCTGCTTAGCAGGGTGCCTGCTTCCTCCTCTCTCTCTGCCTGCCTCTCTGCCTACTTGTGCTCTCTGTCAAATAAGTAAATAAAATCTTTATAAAAAAAGCTGCATGAGTTGGTGTATGGTGAGGAGAGAGTACTTTCTCAGGGATCTCAGTGATGAGGAACTGAGAACACAACCACCTGGGCTGGTACCACTCCCTCCCATCCCCTGGGCTGTGTCCACTTCCCTGGGGTGTTCCCTTAGGTTCACGTTTCCCTTATGCTCTCACCTCATGGCAAAATGGAACCCTGGAAAGATCAGCACATGAATTGATCCGGATAGTACACAGTGTCCCCTCCTGAGGTCCATGTGCTCAGACACCCACCATATCTGCTCTAAAGGCTGGGACAGTGCAGGGTTGTCACCAGAGATCCTGCTTCTAGCTACCATTATCCAGCCTGTCCTGCCAAGGGGGACACTCCACACAGCTGTTCAGGTCTCTCCTGTCTTCCCATTACCAGGGAGATGTGTGAGGAGGGTTGACCCTGGCCTGACTTCTGTGTGACCCAACACAGCAGACCCTGTGCAGCCATGTTCAGGAAGGAGGAGGGTCAGCCTCCCCCAGACTTTCTTCAAGCACCCCATCACTGTGTGTGCCTCAAGACCCTGATCTGACTCACCACCCACACCTCACACGCCTTATCCTCACCTCCCTCCTCAGTTAGCATGTCATACCTGATCCAGTCTATTTCCCCAGGAATTCACTAATAATCATGGCTTCCATTATGTGATGAGTTAACTTGCTAGTGACTTGGTCATGTGATGACTGATGACTGCATGCATCTGGGCGGCAAGGGAAGGTGTGGGATTCTCAACTGTGACTCTCATGCTTAGAGTCTGAGAGGTTAGTGTTGCATGTGGGTTTCTTCCTTCAGCATTGTTGAGCTCCCACTCTGTGCCCAGCTCTACGCCAGCACTAAGGATAGATTGGCACTCAGGGACAGAGTCTGGGCTCCAGAGCACTGTACTTAACAGGAGAGAGTCACAGTTCTTATTCAGTCTCTACAGCTTCTGTGTACAGGACATTAGACAAATGATCAGAGTTCTCGCATCTGCCCTCTGGAACTGTGGAGAGTAACCACATGGTGGGTCAGGGTATCACCCATGCCATGGGGACCTGAGCCATCCCTGCCTCTCAGGCTCATGGGAAGGAGAGTCATCACAATGTGTGGGACATGGACTGATGTCAGCTTCTCATGACACATCCACCAAGAGTGACCCTCACATTTGGTGTATACCAGTCCACAGTCCCCAATGTCAGTCAATGTGGGAGTCAGTATGCATCCCTGCTCCTGGGATCCTCCTTGAATGCACTGTTCTCTCAGCCCCATGAGGTCCAAGCCCCAGAGCCCAGCTTCCAAGACAACCAGGAAAGGACAGAGTGGGGGTGGGGCACCAAGTTTCAGCAGAACATGGAACCACGCCTCCCCTGGCTCACTCCTGGTCCATGTGAGCTGCAGGCCTCCCAGCCTCACAGGAGGAGATGTCCCTTCTGAACTGACCGTGGTGGAGAAGGAAGGCACAGAGGATACTAGAAGCTGAGCTAGTGGTGTAGCCATGATGGGACCCTCCATGGAGGCCCCGATGTCAGGCAGCATTCCCTTGACCCAGAAGAGGATTTTGTAAGGCCAAGGGGGTGATCTGGGAGAAGAACACTACTCTCTTTCTATGAGTTCTGTGTCTTCTTCCAACCTTAGCTGCCTGCTCAGGAGTGCAATGCAGGCTATGCCCTTGGAGGATGACAGGGTCTGAGGGAGCCCTGCATATCTGTGGGGCATCAGGAGACAGGGCTCTGGGACATCTTCCCTATGGCCTTGTCCTCTGTCCCCCTCCTCAGTCACTGTCTGTAGGCTCTAGCCCCACAGGACCTGACCTGGGCCTGCCCCAAACCCTGAGTCAGCTCAGGAGAGCCTCCCAGGAACAGGTCTTTCTTCCTCACCCTCTCTCTTCTCCTTTTATAGGTTCTGTGCCTCCTTGGACAGTCCCTCCATGTCAGTGACTCGGACAGGCCCTAGTTGTGGAGATCAGCTCAGGACTGAACAGGTAACTTGGAACCAGCAGGAGCCAGGCCAGGACCCAGGCATGTTCATATGTAAAGATACCTAATGGCCTTTGGGGATCCCTGACTGATACTGAGAATCCAACTCGTGGACAAGGCCAGGTTGAGAATAAGATAGATCCAGAGCTAAGAAAAGTTTCCCCATTGCTGTGTCACCTACCATGGCAGTGAGAGCAGCTGACAGTAATTCAAAGTAACACAGAAAAATGTGGAAGGTGGATACAAAGCTGCCCACCGACTCTGACCTTCTCTCCCACTAACACCAACTGTAGGTCAGACCTTCAGGTGTCAGGTGTCCTCCCTGGTCCTGGACCAGCCCCTACACAAGTGGAATTTCTAGCAGGTTCTCTGTCCTTGAAATCTGTATATCACACTGAACAACGACAGATATAGAGAGCTATACTGTATTATGGGGACTGTAGTCAGGTTTTATGGAAGATAATACAGATTTAGGATGCCATTATACATCACGTGTGACCCAGATACAATCACGTGCTACTTCTGAGGGGAGACACCTGTCTCAGCACAGTCTAGGGGGAATTCCTCTTCTCCTTGGGTACAAGAAGCCTGGATGGGCCTGATGGGTTCTGCCTCCTTTCATGCCAGGCTGAGGAATCCCCACACACAGAAATGCTGTCTGAGGCTTCCTGAAGAGGAGACCAGGCCACTACTGCCCCAGGTTCTACCGTCCTTAGGTTTAGTAGAAACTGTGGTGGAAGTGCAGACACCACCTTGGGGCCCACAGGGGACTTGCTCCTGGCACCACTTGGTCCTACTGCCCCAAGTCACCTGCACCAGGCAGGTCTGACCCTTAGCTTAGGTCTGACCCACATGGACTCACACCCACCCCTGTGTGGACCCCTTGGGGTGACCCTGGCTGCATTTGGGCCACCCCTTTAGGTTCAAGGCAATCTTTCTCAAGATTGAAAATGTGTGTGTGTGTGTGTGTGTGTGTGTGTGTGTGTGTGTGTGTGTATGCACTGAATTTCTCATCATGATTCTTTGACTTGTGGTTTGGAAATTGATTTTCAGAGCAATTTCATGAGGAGGAAAAAACAGATGAAGTTATTAAGAAGGAAGAACAAATCCCCCTATTTCCGCCCTGGGTTGAATCAGAGCAATACCTTGGGGAGAATAGGAAGACACAGGACAGAGAACGATTTTCCCCTCACAAGAGCATGGCAAGTACTATTGGATTATGGATCTATAGCTTACTTATTGATCTGATAAACTAGAATGATGATTCTTGGTAAGAATACCTATGACCAATTTTTTTTCAGGTTAAAATACATGAAAGTGTAACACTACAGAGTCTAATCTGGGGGGTTCTCACCATTAATTTCTCATCCACATGACCATAAGTGGTCTGGGACCTTCCTGGACGTGGAATTGGCCCCTTCTCCAAGGGGAGCAGCAACCCCCACAGGCAGCTGACAGAACTGAGAGGAAGGAGCTGTCTCCTTCAGGACCTGGAACATTATGGCTGAGGTTGTTCCAGTTCCCCTCTCAGCCTGGGTAAACTTCCTCACCTGGTGCAGTGGACGTCTGCCTCCTGGCTCCTGCCAGCTTCTGCTCTACTCTCTCCCTTTCTCGGAACCAGGGACCTTCACTCCTCTCCATGCCTCCCTTTACTGCCAGGTGCACCCCTCCCTCTTGTTCTTTCTTAGGTCAGCCAGCCCTGGGGCACTGGGGAATCAGTGAGAGGTCATCCATGTGAGACCCCAGATAAGGGGACAGGAACAGAGGCACATAGTCTCCCTGTGGCTTCGGTGTGTATGGAGGGAAGGGAGGTAGAATAATCACTAACATAAGAGACCTCAGCTCCCAAGTGACCTAGGGAGAGCCCAGGGACTGACCACATCTGCATCAAACCAGCTCCTAACTCATCTGTTTCCTATTAGAGACCCCTCTCTGTGTTCAGCAGATGCTCAGAGAACCTGACTTATCACCTGGAAGTCACCTCTGGTCACACCTGACGCATCCCTCTGTGCTGAATGCTCACCTGAGGCGAAAACTCCACACTGGCTTGGAACTGGATTGAATCCCAGGTCCCTCAGCTTTGTCCTGTTCTTTCAGATCCTGTAACTCTCCCTCTACCCCTATGCAGTAGCACCCACTGGGCTATTCTTACACACATTTCACTTCTTGTGATTTTCCCCTTGCTGAGAAGCTCCAGAGTTCCCTCTTCAGTAGGGACTGTGTCTTGTCCATACAGAATTCCCAGGATGGAATGTGTGCCATACCAGTGAGGGTCTGAATAAATATCAGCTGGGTGGATCCTCCCCTGTCTGACTTTGGGGAATTAGTCCCTGGTCACTCTCTCCCCCAACCCCACTTCAGCCCTGCATGCACTGTTGGCTCCAATACGAGCCATCCCCTAAGTCTTCTGATCCCCAGTGCTAAGCTGGAGTACCACCTGCATGACACCCCACACCCCAGAGACAGGTGCAGAGATGCCTCAGTAAAACCGGTGCTCTCCTCCTCCACATGGGCCTGCTCTTGTTTTCATAGTGAGTCTGGGCCTCTAATGCCAGAACATAAGGCAGGCAGGAGCCATGCTTTGAAGAGCCACTTCTCACTGGGCTGAGTCCATGTATCAGGAATCAGGACCTGAGCTGTAGGTTGTGAGTCTACCCCTGTGTCAGGGACACCACTGCACTTCCAGAAGCCAGGGTGGAGTGGCCACCAGAGGGAAGCAGAGATCCCCTGGCAAAGCCCCCTGCAGATGTGGAGAACATGGGCATAAGGTCTTCTGCCACGTGAGGACTGGTTTAGTAACCAGGACCTGAGATCCTCAGGTTGTCATTGGTCATTAGCATACAGTGCAGTCTCAAGTACAGATTCTTCAGGGTATGTGTCTGTGTGGTCTTCCTTGTGTAGACATTGCCTGTTTCTATAATATAGGCCCAGCCAACATGCCTTCCACCAAACCAAGACCTAGCCCGCCCTCATGAAACAAAGTGCTGTCACTGTCCACAAACATAGATTCTCCCTGTGATTACACATTTCCTCCCTCCCCTGTGCTGAGAGAACCCTGTCCTTCCAGACACACTACTCCTCCTTCCTGGAAGTTCCTCCCCTATGCCCCTCACCTGTCCCTCCATTTACCTCCCTTAAGAAAGGGACAGGGAACTGGAAAATTCTGTTCTCCTCTTTCCTAGTGTCTGCAACACAGCAATTTTCTTGGTAAACAGTTTTGGACTTAACTTACAAAATGATATGTTAATTATATATTTTCCACAAAAACTGAAGATAACTTAAATGTGATATATATATATTACCTTGAAGAGTTATTAAACTTTATAGTCCCTCTCATTCTCTTATATGGCAATCATTTCTTTTTACAACTTATCTGTTCCTGCCCCTGACAGCAAAATAGAGATAGTGAGGCACAACATCTGTGGCCTGCCCCCAAACTCACAGCCTAAAGAAGATATTTACAGCACCATCCTACATATGGAAAGTCCAAGTCCTCTTGAGAGAGGATGACCTTTATTTGTTCTCTGTGGCTCACAAGCTGTTGTCTGGGGTAAATCCTGCACCCGTGTGAGCCCAATTAATCAACCAAAGGAAAGCTTCATAAATTAAAGACAGAATTCACTACTGAGCTCTCTGTGGCTAAGACACCCCAGAGGGACATCAGAACACAAACTGAAGTGGGGATGTCAGTCCCAGACTATAGGATCAAAGGTGAAACCGAATCCCTGTGCTGAGAGTGGAGTCTGAAAGGTCCTCCAATAATGGGTCCATGATTAAAGGAGCAAGACTGATACAAAGCAAAGGTCAAGCAAAGCTTTATTTCGCACCAAGCACCAAGAATCAAAACAGACCAGCCAGGGCCACGCCTCTTACAGAGAGCACGATCCCCCTCCCCACCGCCTTACCGACTTTTTTTTTCTTTTCATCATAACAGAATTCAT
>PISX010034382.1:0-14043 GCA_004024625.1 Mellivora capensis
TTCTCTCTTTGGGGAAATCTCCTCTCCCGCTCTGCTGAATGTGATGTTCTAGCCCTTGTTGCTGAAGATACCATCTTGACCACAGTGGTTAGTTCAGGTATGAGCACACGATCCAGAAAGGGCCAATGAGGATCACACCTGAGAGCTTTTGATATAATTAATGAAAACAAGGTGATGTCTTTTCACTGGGGTTGCTAAGGTCATCAGTCTGAAGCTGCTGTGCCCACCCTAAACCTGAAAAGGAAGAACGTATTTCAGAATGTATCCAGTATGCAGAAAGGAAAACCAGCCAAGAGATGAATAGGCAGTATTTTCATATCAATATTTGAGCCTCTGGATCCAATCATTCTTTTTATTTTCTCCAGTTTTATTTAAAAAATAATTGTCATACATCACTGTATAAGTTCAAGGTGTACCGCGTGATGGTTTGACTTCCATGTGCTGGGAAATGATTATCGTGGTAAGTTCAGCTAACACCCATCTTCTCATATAGATCCAATAAAAAGAAAAGAAAGAAAAAGTTCTACCTTTGATGAGAACTCGGGATTTACTCAACGGCTCACCTGGCTGTCACACAGCCGTGTCAGCTACAATCATTGTGTCACGTGACCCATTTCTGGTACTTGTTTATCTGATCACGGGAAATTGATGCCTTTTGAACCTCTTCCTCCAGTTCCCCTTCCCCACCTTCTGCCTCTGGTGACCACCAGCCTGATCTTTGCTTCTGTGGGCATTAATGGTCTTGTGATAACGTTGTGTCCTGGCAGATGTCCAGATCCAATCACTCTTGAAAGCAGATGTGTCACTGCATTTTGCAGACATATAAGTCAGTCATCTCTGTATTTATTACAGGAATTTGAGTTGGTTTACTTCTGCTTGCAACCAACAAAGGCTTGCTAATATCATGAGAAGGACTTAAAACGCATAAGCAGCGCACTCCCCGTCATCGAGTTCTCTTTCTACCCAACTCGCAAGGGAAAACTAGCTTTCAGCGTAGTACTGTTTACCTTTGGAAATCTTAAAGGTCTTGGCCAGGAATTTAGGTCTCAAGGAGCTTAAAACAGCCTCTCAAAGAGATAAACCTTGTAGAAATTCTGGTATAATGTGTATTCCAATACCTTCTTCTGGGCGGAAGTGAAGTACAAGGTATTGTATATAGTTTAGGTGCTTTTCAGCTCTTTTTACTCAGTCTAGAAAATGAAGTTACTCACTTATGTTGGCCAGGTCTATCATATCCTATTGAAGGGAGAATGTTGCTTCTATTTTCCTCTATACTGTAAATACTCTGAAAATGTATAGATCAACCCGGTAATACTTGTATTCACAATAAAGAAGATTCCTTGGACCAGGCTGGGGATCAGAAACCCTAACTTATATGTGTATTGTCATATGTACAGTGAGAAGTAGGGGGAAAAGCAGATAATTCTTATATTTCTTTATTACACTAAGCAAGCCTTTAAAATAGTCAGTCACATAAGGCATCATATCATATTACAGTAAAGTTTTTCATTCCTCTAGAATAGATATCTAAAATGTAGAGTCCAGTAAACTGCTCATTTCAAAAAGTCTCCAAATAAGAAGAAACTGCTTTAAATCTGTTTGATAAGCCAGCTATGTATTAGCCAACAGGGAGCCCATACCCCTGTCATACTTGATCAAGAAGAAGCATTCAAGCTAATTTATGTTACAGAAATCTCATTGGTATAGATTTTACTGGAATCAATTCTTCAGAGAAGAAATTAAAATAGTTTTTACTAAATCAATGTGAATTCTCAAGCCTGGAGCTTCCCTGAATTTAGAAAACATAAACTAATCTTTGAATACAAATTGAATTCCTTAATGGTAGGCTGTGGAATGCTAACCTATAGTGCTTACGTGTACCTACAAAACACAAACACAGGCACACACACACATGCACACACACACTTTTAAGAATAATTGACATCTACTTACATTTACTTATTCATAATTACCTCTGGGTCTTCATCAATCTTCTCCAATTGTTGTCTGTCCATAGCACTAAAAACATAAGTACCTGCCTGCAGCCAATTCTTTATATTCCCCTTATTCTGTTTATCTCAATCACTGCTTTTTGCTGCCAATATTAAATACTCAAATACAAAGCAATTTTCTGTATTGTAGTATGAGTTACCCAGTTCCAGTGTTTAAATGTCCAAATTCACTTGACAGTTATCCTAGTTAATTCAGCTTTAAAAATAACAAAATGCACATCTCCTGAGTGACCAATAATTGCCATAAGTCTATTTCCAAACATGTGAAATACACTGAATGCAGATCCAGCCTTGAATTTCTGCCATTAGAAATGCAGTTTAAGAGCTTAAGGGGAAAAAATGATGAGTTAGGAGCTAAGATATTCAAAGAGAAAGAGCGATTGAATTTAGGTCAAGAGCTGATTACAAGGGGAGTTGGTAGATGGCCCGAGTCTCAGAGATGCTGGAATTTAGGAGGGAAGGAGAATAGGTCCGGGGGTGAAGATGCAGGATGACAATGTATATTGAAGAAGTATGATTTTCTAAGAACAGAGACAGGAGGGACAGCTCACTGTAATGCACAATGCTTGGCTGGATCCTGATTATTACTTAAGTATATTGAGGTAGAGTTGACACACATTACATTAGTTTCAGACATACAGCATCGTGATCTGACACCTCTGTACATTGTGCTGTGTTCACTACAAGTGTAGCTACTCTCTGTCACCATACACTGCATTACAAAACCATCCACTTGCATTCCCTTATGCTATACCCTCACCCCCATACCTTATCCATTCCATCCCTGGAAGCCTGGATCTCCCTCTTCCCTTCACCGTTTTTGCCCATTCCCCCACCTTCTCTCCTCTGGCAACCACCAGTTTGTTCTCTGTATTTATGGGTCTCTTTCTGCTTGTTTGTTTGCTCATTTGTTTTGTATCTTAGATTCCACATATAAGTGAAACCATATCATATTTATCTTTCTCTGACTGGCTTGTCCACGTTGTCACAAATGGCAAGATTTCATTATTTTTTATGGCTAAGTAATATTCCATTGTGTGGAAAATAAAAAATATATATGCCACATCTTCATCCATTCATCTCTCAGTGGACATTTAAGTCACTTCCATATCTTGGCTATTATAAATAATGCTCCAATGAACATATGAGTGCGTGTATCTTTTCAAGTCAGTGTTTTCATTTCTTTGGGTAAATACCAGAATTGCTGGATCATACGGAATCTCTTTTTTAATTTTTTGAGGAATCTTCATGGTGTTCTCTGCAATGGCTACACCAGCTGACATTCCCACCAACAATGCATGCGAACTCCATTTTCCCCATATCCTCTCCAAAACTTATTTGGTGTTTTTTTGTTTGTTTTGGTACCAGCTATTCTGACAGGCGTGAGGGGATGTTGCATTGTGGTTTTGATTTGCATTTCCCTGATAATTAATGACGCTGGACATCTTTTCATGTGTCTGTTGACCATCTGTGTGTCTTCTTTGGAAAAATGTCTATTCAGGTCCTCTGCCTCTCTCGCCCCCCCCAAAAGGCAGAGGAGTACTATGTTGAATAAAAGTGGTGAGAGTGAGAATTTTTGTCTTGTTCCTTATCTTGGAGAGAAAGCTCTTAGTTTTTCACCAGTGAGTATGATGTTAGCTGTAGAACTGTCATACGTGGCCTTTATTATTTTGACATATGTTCCCTCTAAACTCACTTTATTGTGAGTTTTTATCATGAATAAAAGTTGCATTTTGTCAAGTGCTTTTTCTGCATTATTGAGATGATCTGATGATTTTTATCCTTCATTTTGCTAATGTGATGTGGATATTGAAACATCTTTGCATCCCTGGAATAAAACCCACTTGATTGTGGAGAATGACCCTTTTAATGTATTGTCGAATGTAGTTTGCTAATATGTTGTTGGATTGTGATATCTCGGTTCGTTGGGGATCTTGGTTTGTAGGTGCTTTGTTTTGTTTTGGTAGCTTCTTCGCCTGGTTTTGTTATCAGGGCAATGCTGACCTCATAGAATATATTTGGAAGCTCTTCTTCCTCTTCTGTGTTTTGGAGTCATTTGAGGAGAGTAAGTATCAACTGTCCTTTAAATGTTTGGTAAAATTCACCAGTGAAGCCATCTGGTCCTTTGTTGGGAAGTTTTTGACTACTGGTTCCATTTTGTTTCCAGGAATCAGTCCATCCAGGGTCCCAAATTTTTCAAATAAGAAAAAGAAAAACGAAAGAAAGAAAAGGAAGACACAGCTATGGGGAAAATTTAGGAGAAAACCAAAGATTTTTCCATATGAACTGTTTTAGATGATTCCGTTATTTAGGCGACATGTCCTGGGTATGATAACAGCAATGATTATTTGAAAAATGTCCCTGCTCTTAAGTGAAATGGGTTGAAGTATTTAGTCATGATGTCTGAAATATTCAAGTTATATAGCAAAGATAAAAATGGAAGGAGGGGGAGATGAGAAAATAAAAGTGGCAAAATATTAACAATAGAGGAATCCAGCTGAAGCCTATATGGGCATCCATTGTACTAACTTTAAATTGTCTGTAGATTTGACATTTTTCAAAACAAAGAAGTTAGAGAACAAAGCCTCCACTCTTCTTATTGTCAAGTCTTATATTTCAGCTCAACTACAAAACACTATGTTCCAGCACCCTTCACAAATCTCTTAAGTAGGTTTGGTGATTTCTCCTTAATTGGCCATGTTGGTTTAATAAACCCACAAGATTGTTTCTGCTAAATTACAGAGAAGAGTCACACAAAAGAAAAATGGCATTTGTGATCCAAAGGCAGGGGGAATCATCTGTTAAAATGTTAGTTTATTTCATGTCTTTGTTTTGCTCAGCAAGTTATGTCATTTAGTTATTTTTAATCCCAGTTAGAGAGGTTTAAATTTATTTTGGAAGGACAAGTGAAACAGACCCCAGCAGGGTTTGTCCTTATCAATTTATGTCTCTAGTCAAGCTGCATTTGGTTCTGTTTAAATGTGTTTGGAATTATTTTAGCCTGAGGATAAAAGTCTCTTGAAAAATTAGATGGTAAGTTGAAAGGCTGGGGAAGCTGTTGTTTTTTAAATATCCATGCTCATTTGGAACTTCTTGATTATGCGATGGGAAAGAGGAAGGGAAGAAAGGGTGAAGTTGGAGTGGTTCACAGATGGCTTCTAGAAAACTCTCTCTCATTTCAATAGAAGGTGCCTTGAGTGTGTGTTGTGTCCACACCTTTTCTTCTTCCACGTTTTAATTTCGCCACGAAGGGGAGAGCAGACTCAGGGGCTGGAATGTGTAATTTTTAAAGAAAATTGGATCCCTTCATCAGCTAGAACTAAAGGTCTGGCCTTTGGGAGTTTCTTATGAAGACTTTGAATGCCAAGGTGCTCGCGAGTCCAGGAGGAGAGCAGAGGTGGAGCTGCGAGGAAGCCCATGGAGCCTGCAGCTTGGCTCCTTGCTGCTTTGGTGCGAAATGCAGCATCAACACCACGTAGCCGCTTCTGAGAAACGCAGGCTGTCAGGCGTCATTTCAGAATTTTCCTACCAGAATCTGTGTTTGGGAAAGATGCCCAAATGACTCCTATGCCTGGAAACGTTTGAAAAGCACTTTTCTGGAAGAGCGGCCTCTCTGCATTTGCTACTATGCCATAGAATCAGCTAGGGGACTGAAACCGCTGTTGCCTGGTGTGGTGGGCGGTGGGTGGAATGGTGTCCCCCAGCCCCCGCCCCACCAAAAAAAGACATGTGCTGAGATCCTAGCCTGCACGACCTGTGAATGTGACCCACTCTGAAATAGGGTTTTTGCAAATGTCATCCAGTTACGATGAGGTCATATTAGACATCCAGCTGGTGTCTTAGAGAGACACAGGGATCCAGAGATGCAGAAGAGACACAGGGAAGGAGGCCACGTGACGATAGAGACAGAGAAGGCCTGATGCGGCTACAAGTTAAAGAACGCCCGGGGGTGCTGATAACTGCCAGAAACTAGGAAAAACACAAGGATCATGCCCTTGAGAGAAGGCATGGCCCTGCCAGCACTCAGATTTCAGACAATAAATTTCTGTTAAGTCACCAAGTTTGTGGTAATTTATTATAGCAAGCCCAGGAGATTAGTAAACCTGTGTCTCATGTCCAGAAATTCTGACTTAATTATTTGGGGTACATCCATGGCTTTGGAATTTTAAAAACCTCTGTGGTTCTAATGTGCAGGCAAGGTTGGAAGTAACTACTGTATTTGTTCAGAGCACATACAAAGGCAGTTTTGTTTTGTTTTGTTTTGTTTTTAAAGATTTTATTTATTTATTTGAGAGAGAGGCAGTGAGAGAGCATGAGCGAGGAGAAGGTCAGAGGGAGAAGCAGACTCCCCGTGGAGCTGGGAGCCTGATGCGGGACTCGATCCCGGGTCTCCGGGATCATGACCTGAGCCGAAGGCAGTCGTCCAACCAACTGAGCCACCCAGGCGTCCCACAAAGGCAGTTTTATACCAAACTCTGAGAAATAGTCGAGGAAGTTAGGAAATGGTTTAAAAAAAAATTGTTAAGTTAGTGAAAACGAAAGCTAACTGTTCCCAGCCATTTGTATATCTTAAAATTATGCTCAAAATAGTATGTATATGCATAATATATAAAACTTATATATGATAAGTTCCTTTATTTGCTTTGCTTTGAAGACTAATAAAGTATTTTAATACAACACGTAATCATTCAGTGAAATCAGATTGACTCCTTTTATTACACCTGCAGGAAGATTTATTATTGTGCTAGAAGGCCAGGCCCCACTGTCCCTCAACCAGCAGCAGAGTGTTTTAGAGTAAAGAAATAGTCTGTTATATTCTGATCTTACAAAGCCAGACCCCCAAAGTGACAGCGAATGTCCTAGCCACAGCTCTGATCTTTTCCATATATGTGGAATTTAAACTTAATCTGAGAATTTAATTATAAACATTCTCAAGTACAATGTTTATTGTTTACAGGAATTTTATACGAACATTGAAGAGAAACCATTAAATGTGTTATAAACAACACATTATTATTAGAGGAGAAGGCATTTAAAAGCAGCTAACCTGATTCCCATCATACAGTGGCAAGTTGCTAGTTTGCCTATGTGCTGAGAAATGTGTGAAAAATAGAGCTGCACCTCCTCTACCAAATCAGAATATTTGGCTGAGAATTTGACAATTCACATGTCATATTTAGTGGTCTGTCCTAAAAACAGACATGTGAAGCTTCTACTCTCTGACCTGAATCAAACCATAAACTATAAAAAAAATCTGTAAAGATTGTATGTACACATAGTAAGATTATGAGTAGAATTTTCAAAATTTCAAAATTCATTTTGTTTACCCATGTCTCTTAGTTTTTCTATTATAAACAACTACAGAATTTTTAATTTAAAAAGAAAGTTGCTGGTTGTAATTGTTAATAAAAGGGCCAAGGTGACTTTCAGTAGAAAAGGCTAACAGACATCTTCAACCTGGGAAAGCACACCATCCCAGGTCCTGCTTATAGCCAGTAAGCTTTAGTCTTAGGAAACTCATGTCTTAATCAGAGTTCCCAAGTGAGTAAGCATGGGAGACAGAGATTCAATGACGATGCTGACCTTGAGTTCAACACAAAGATTAAGCATGACATGAGCAGGGCTTCACAAAAGGAACACATTAAAAGGTAAATATTCATCATGAGTTTCTAAGTCATGCCACGAAACCTTAGAGTTGGCCATATTAAAGACTCAGGGAAAATGCACCAGATGGGGATTTGTCCCCAACCATCAAAGGTTATTGACACTTCTCTGTGCGTTATAACTGTACAGTACCTTCTAAACTTTCCTAGAAAAAAGCCAAAGAAAATTAATGGTAAGTCAATAAATTAATGCATCTACATTCTGTCATTACGGCTCAGTAGAGAGAGAAGCATGGAGGAGAAATACCATATATGTTGTGTATCAGTGGCTGAGAAAGGGAAGGAGGTTAAGCTTTAACGACTATGTAATGTAATAGAAACTTTGTATATGAAAGCCCATTCAGGTATTACAGCTGCCATACGAAGTAGATAATGACAGCCAGGCTCAGAGAATCGTGATTCATCCCTGGTCACAAATTTAAGTGTCAGCGCTACGTGATAATACTAAAACTTACTGACTTCTAACCCAGGAAGGACTTGACTTTTAAACTCACTGTGCAGTGACGAGCATGAAAGATGAAGGATGAAGGTCTCCATAGGCCTCTGTGTAATGACACAAGTTTAACGGAAACCGCGTTAAAAAGTGGGAGCATAAGAAAGAAAAAGACCAAGATAATGAATAAGCAGTTAAAATAATTAAAAAAGAATTAAAGGCAAATTAAAAAGAAGGTACTGTCGTCTTTAATGTGGCTGAGTCTTTAATATGGCTAACTCTCAGCTCACTGTATCCAGGTTTTGGGGCATGACTTAAAAACTCCTGGGGAATATTCACCTTTTCATGTGTTCTCTTTGTAAAGCCCATGACTAAGTTAGTTTTGGAAAGCAGGAAGTTGGCTAAAACAGCAATACAGCAAGTCAATACACTGTAGCAAAGGGGAAGAACAGAAGAGAGCCTACCCTTAGTGTGGGGTGTGTGCGTTTACCAAAAGTAGTTCTAATTTTCTTTGATATTCCGGAGTTCCACATAAACACTGCCCATTATTAATAGTGACTATGATAGGTGTGGCAGAGAAGTTCACAGCCTAAACTGCCTGAGGAAGAATGGACAGTTGAGCTCCATTCCACGGAACCCCAGAGGTTAATAGGATTTGGAATCACCAGGTATCAGAGAGAGCAGGAAAGGATGTGATGATAAAAACTCTTATCAAACTAGGGGGCGCCTGGATGGCTCAGTGGGTTAAAGCCTCTGCCTTCGGCTCAGGTCATGATCCCAGGGTCCTGGGATCGAGCCCCGCATCGGGCTCTCTGCTCAGCAGGGAGCCTGCTTCCCCCTCTCTCTCTGCCTGCCTCTCTGCCTACTTGTGATCTTTCTTTGTGTCAAATAAATAAATAAAATCTTAAAAAAAAAACTCTTATCAAACTGGAATAGAAGGGAACTTCCTAAACCTGTTGAATGGTGTCTATCATTATACATAATGGTGGACAACTGAAAGCCTTCCTCCCAAGATCAAGAACAAGGCAAGGATGTCCACCCTTACTGCCTCCATTTGACATTGTACTAGAGGCCCCAGTCAGGACAATTAGTCAGGAACAAGAAATAAGGAGCATCTGGATTGCCAAGGAAGAAGCTAAACTCACTTTCTCTGAGATGACATGAATCAATTTCTTGTACATAGGAAATCCTAAAGAACCCACCAAAAAACTGTCAGAGCTAATAAACGATTTCATCAAGGTTGCAGGATACAAGGTTAACATGTACAAATCAGTTGTGTTTCTATGCACAAGTGATAAACAGTCCAAAGATGAACTTGGAAAAACAGTTCCATTTAAAATAGACATCGAGGGGTGCCTGGGGGGCTCAGTGGGTTAAGGCCTCTGCCTTCGGCTCGGGTCATGGTCCCAGGGTCCTGGGATCAAGCCCCGCGTCAGGCTCTTTGCTCTGCGGAGAGCCTGCTTCCTCCTCTCTCTCTGCCTGCCTCTCTGCCTACTTGTGGTCTCTGTCTGTCAAATAAATAAATAAAATCTTTAAAAAAATAAAATAAAATAGACATCGAAAAGAATAAAACATTTCAAAAAAATCATGAAAGAAGAATAAGACTTGTACACTGAAAATTATAAAACACGACTGGAAAAAATTAAGGAAGACATAAATAAACAGAAAGCTATCCCTCTAGTAAATACTTGATCACAGACCACCATTGTGAGGCTGGAGATAGAGAGTTATCTTTGGGATTGAACAGTCTCAGAGCAAAGAAAACTCCTGGCATCTGAGATTGCACAATAGTAATGGCCATCGCTTTATCCCAATAAAGTAAACCCTGCCAAGGAACACAACCCACGAGCGTGGACGTTGTCTTTCAAAAACTAAGCGTTAAGAAACATTTGAGGAACATCTCCAACATGAGAGACGTATGTTAAAATGGCATAATGGAGCTAACAGAGGAGAACTGAAATGATACAAAACAAAACAAAATTCTCTAAACTATAAAACAAGGGCAAACTGCTATTTTTTTAAAAAATCAGAATAGGAGCTCTCAGAGATAAATGAACCTCTGCAAAGAGAATCAACAAAAGGATTAGAAAACCAACATTGAGGAAATCACCCAAAAACAAGAATGAAAAGAAAGTGATTTATGTGAAAAGAGATGTGAGAGTCACAGGAAATCAACCCAAGACACCCAGAACCCAGAAAGAGAAAAGTACCTCTGGGAAAGCCAGTGATGGCGAGTCATCGTGTGGGCTCAGGGCCTTTGGCATCAGCCACCCCAGCGAAGAAGGTTTCCAGGTTCCAAGCTACCATCCCTTTTGTGTCTAAACACTAAACTCAAGGAGATCTCCCACAACGTAGGACAGAAAGTCAAAGATGGAGTTTGAGAGAAAAACAGAGAAAATCAATCCAGGAGACCAAATCCAGGAGCTCCAGATAGACAACGGAGAAAATGGAGAGGAGGAAAGTATTAAGAAGTAATAAATTTCCAGATCTGAGATCTAAAGGTTTCCAAAATGATTTTACCTTGTGTGTAACATATGCAAAATGCAGGCCTCTGTCTATAGATGCGGGTACACTTGTAAGAAACAAACACAGAAAGTCAAACTGAATGAGGAGACAGAGGGAATATGTTCCAAATGAGAAAACAAGATAAAACTCCAGGAAAAAACCTATAAAAAGGAGAGATAAATAATTTACCTGATGAAGAGCTCTATATATTTAATATATACACTTGTATATTGGCATTATATTTATTCTTTTGTAAAGTGGTATGCCACATAATTTCAAGAGCCATTAAAAAATCATATTTTTGACTCAAACACTAGCTTCTATGGATTTATCTTGAGTGAAGAATTAAGAAGAATAAAAGTTATGTTTAAGAATGTGTTTACTGCCGAGGCACCTTTGGGGCTCAGCCAACTAAGCATCTGGATTAGGCTCAGGTCATGTTCTAGAGGTCCTGGGATTGAGCCCCGTGTCAGGCTCCCTGCTCAGTGGAGAGTCTGTTTGTCCCTCTGGCCCTCCCTCTTCTCCTGCTTTCTCTCTTTTGCAAATAAATAAATAAAACCTTAAAAGAAAAAGAATATGTTTACCACCATTTTAGTTATTGTATTGACAAATTACAACAATCTAAAAATATCCAACAACTACTTAATCTATAATCATTAAAAATGAAAATGACTGCGGACACCCTACCGAACAAGGAACCGTTTGGTACAATGTTTATTGAACAGAGAACACAAATTGTTCCCATTGTGACCGTTAACGTGAGGTGTGTAATGGAAGTGAGAACTAAGAGGGAATATACATGAATGAAAGTAATCTAATCAGATCTTGAGAGTAGGAGTAACAGTTTTTCTTCTATGAAAATAAGTCTCTTCAATTATCCTACGGAAACAACAAATACTTTTTTTGACTTCTATCTTGGAATGACTCCATGTTAGAGATGGGTCTGTGAGTCGCGTGGGTTTCCTTGGATTTCTTGTCCAGCCCCGAGTCTCCTCTTCTCCGGTTGCATCAGATATGCCACGTGTGAACTGGTCTTCGACTTGCCCTCTCTGTGTACCTTTGCTCTAATGATTCCTCTTCAGTCCACCATTCTCCCCGTCACACACACACACACACACACACACACACACACGAAACATGGACTGACCCCAACGGAAGGTTACTTCTATGTTTCCATCAAGCCCTTATATGCTAGGGGGCTACAGCTTGTGTCCTTCTGACTTTGTATTCAGCGGTGCTCCCTCTCTCACAATGCATACACCCTCGCAATTTTTCCAAATAGCGCAATTCAGACTGATTAGCTCTCTAAACCTGAGGTTGGGAGAAAAAATAACCGAGGGGGACTTTGCCTCCCTTTCACCAGTTCTAGCTCATCCTACCTAATTAATGCTGCTGACGCATCCTCGCTGCCCCCAGCCCCGCTGGCCAGGAAGCAGTGGAACAAGATGGTACCACATGAAGAGCCCATTGGCAGGAAAGCGCTCGGAAGAGGAAGGCATCTTCTGAGACAGTCTGAGGTTACTGCTAAAAGAAAAGAGAAGGCGAAGAAAAGATAGGACTTGCCTCAGCTGATATTAGCTGAGGGAAGGAGCCTGTGAAAGCTTCTTGCTGCTGTAGTAAATCATGACTGCTCAGTGTTAGTTGGATTTAGTTCAAAGATGCTGTTAGAGCACGTGAAGTGTAGATGGAAACAGGCTAAGAACACTAGGACTTTGTCTGAAACACCCAGGTTAACATCATCCCATCGCCTTCGAGTTGCTGGAGCCATGGGAGTGAAATCCATGGTCAGTGCAGAACCTGTCACAGACTCTAGATCTACCCCCCAGTGAGAAATTGTCTCAGTAATCGGGAGATGCCTTCTGACTGCTCTCCATCTAAAGAAGCCAGCTTTTTCTTGGGGCCTGGAAGCATTTCCATCATTTTATTTCAGGAATTCAGAGCCCATCCCCCCTTCACTGTGTGCTATGGTTAGTCCCAAGTGTAGGTCTGAGTTGGGTACACAGCCATGTTTTACAATGCCTCCAGCCAAGATTAGAGAGAAAAATAACAAGAATAGAGAGGGAAAATTTCATCCTTGTAAGATTTCCGGGCTGATGCATTTTTTTATAGAGAAGCTGTGGATATGCCCACATAAATACCTTATACATGCATGAACACACACACACACGCACACACCCCAACCAGAAATCCCAAGTTAAGTAACTTTTAGTAGCACTTGGCAGGAAGAGGTTCTATGCAAGGATGAACTAAGAAATGCTGGTACATTTGATGCTGTGATTTGCAGTAACAAACACGGTCATGTCTGGAAATGTCTAGTCAGGTCCCTGCACGATTATCTGGACTCAGAATAATGAGTTTTACAAGTCTGTGTCCAATATAATTGTTCCAAAAAGAAATTTTCAAAGTGTGTCAAAAGCAAGAACCAGTCCGTATTCCAACATAGTTGCATCTAAACCCAGGAGCTCAAATATTCAAGGATTTGTGATAGGGGAGGCTTTATTCATTTAAAAGTAAAATTCAAAACTGGAAAACCACACAGAGTATTATCACTTTGTGACGCTGCTCCGTTCAGTACTTTAGCAGAGTCATAAGCCCTTAGGGAAGAAATCAGCTCTAGCAAAGGTGCATTCAGATCTCTTTCTGTTCTTGGCTTTGTTTCTGAACTCATCAAACCATCAAACTATTTCCATCCTATAAAAGGGAATAGGACAGTGGTTCTCTTCAGCTGCTAATTAGCTCAGACACCAACGCAGTCTTGGACCACGCTGGTCGTTTTCTTTAACTAGTAACTGTACTCATCTCCTTAGCAATACCATGGCGATTAAGTTCACAGGCTCTGGAATTACGGAGACCTGAGAACTAGACTAAATCCACTTACTGCATTACCTCAGACAAGGTAGTTAACCTCCCAGAAGGTTGCCCTGGACACTAAGTAAGATGACACACCACCCGTATTCTTCTTTTTTCTAGTTGTAGATTTTAATACATATCCCTCAGTAGCTAACAGAGTAAGACAAAAAATTGAAGAGCATTATTAAAAACTGACCTACTTGGCATATCATAAGGATAGCTAGGCAATCTTTGGGTATTGAGAAATTAAACACAGTTCTTCTACGTAACCCATGAATCAAAAAAGAAATCACAATTACAATGCTAATTTTAAATGGAGCAGTAACAAAAATATATCTTATCAAAATTTGCAGCATTTGTAACAATTCATGCACCGACTCTTCTATGCAGGGCCCAGCACATAGTGGGTGTTTAATTATACCTACTGGTACCATTTCTAATAGAACAGTATAGTGGGATTAAGGTGACTTGCTGGATGTCTAATAATTTAGAATGGTAAAACACCTTTGGAAATTAGATCATTCGTGTGCTTATTTTATTTTACTTTACTTTTTTATTATAATTTTTTCATTATGTTAGT
>PISX010034383.1:0-14048 GCA_004024625.1 Mellivora capensis
CTTGGAAATGATCAATTCTTTCCTTCTGCTAGGCCTCTTGCATGAGGATTTGAATCAATCTAGCAGGAATTGTGTTGGGTTTGGGATTTTGTTGTTGTTGCTGTGATTACTCTCAGTACATCATAGGCTTTGAATTATTCTCACATTATTTTGTGTTTAGAGTGAAGGCTTGTTTTCCAGAGGGTTTTCTGAGTGTGTGTTTCACATTCATCTTTAGGTCTTTATTGGGTTCCCCAGAGTTTCTTTAAGCCCTTAATAGGTTGTTGTTACTTGTTACTGGATGATCATTAGACTTCTGGTGGGAAGAGGGAATTCTCCTTTGTTCTTATTAAATTTCAGCCTGGTGTCTCTTAGTGTCTGGGATAGGTCCTTACAGTGCTCCTGTTCCATTGCCAGGTGGTCGAGACCTCTCATGACACTGCCCAGCATGTATTCATGCCTTTCCTTCCCCTTTCTTCCAGGGGTAGAGGCTTTGTGTATGTGTGTATGTGTGTGTGCGTGTGCGTGTGTGTGTGTGTTCCCTTCCTGTTCCTTTTTTAGAGTTGCTTTGAGACTTCACCAGTGCTCTAGGTGGGAAAGATTTTCTGCCATTTCTCTCAGAAGCTTAAGCCTTTAACTAGGTTTAGGGCTAGGACTAGAGTAAGGCAAGGGAAACCCTCCTTTCACCCTGAATGGTCATGTTTGTTCTGTAGCAGAGATAGAGGAGAATGATCCTAGAGGGGTGTTGTACCATTTCTGCTGCTCCTACAGCCCTCCTACAGGCCCACACTGTTGGGTAGACTCACAGCTTTCACTTGGTGAGTTCCATGTGGAGAAAAGACAGTGAGTAGTTGGAAATTCCCCTATGTCTGAAGCTCCCACATTTTGTATATTTTTTTGCTGTACTACACACACTCTGCCTTTATCAGTTTTAAAGGTTTTTTTTTTTTTTTTAATGAGTTATTACTGGCATCTGGTAGTATCTGGTATCTGGTAGTTAAACAAATATGCATGCCCTGGCTTTCCCTGCAGATGTTAGCTTACTTTTCCTTGGATTTCAGGTTTGTTTGTTGCCTCATGCCCTGAGCTGTGGATGACTTCTATAAATTATGAATCTTACTATGCCCAATGCTTTATTTATTGTAAGTTGGAGAGTGACACTCTTTTCAGCCTGCTATAATCTGGTGGTGAGGAGCAGGGGTAGGGGTTTCTCTTTAGATTTTATCCAGTTTTAGTCTTGGGCAGGTCATGGGTCTCAGAGGAAAAAGTTTTTTAGGGATCCTGCCTATCCTTTCCATGGCAGCAAAACTCTCCTTTCTATCTTTTGCAGGTCTTTTGAGGAGGAGTTTCCTGACTCACCCTCAGTGGGAGAAAAATCTCAATTAATATCAATATGGGCTTCTGGGCTCAAGATTTTTATCTTCCTGTTTCAGGAGTAGATGGGGTGTGTGTGTATGTGTGTGTGTGTGTGTGTGTGCACGCGCGTGTGATTAATCCCATTCCCTAGCCATATTGGGTCTTCAGTTCTACCCTAGGTTGTCAGAGACTGCTGTTTCTCTTCCCAGTGGCTTCTGTTCCTTGAAGGAGAAAGATCTGGATATGGCTCATGCTCTTTCCTGATAGCAACTGCTACTTCACTCCTCATGGCCCATTCCACCAAGAGAAGTTCTTTCTGTTCTACTACCTAGCTCTCAATGTTTATCATGAGCTATAGAGAGGAGGTCTCTCGAGAAATGTCTGTAAGTATGTGCAAAGCACCCTTGTTTCTGAGGTCCTGCTGATTCTATACTCTTGCAGTGGCCCATACTAGGCCTTTAGCAATTCATTTAAGAACTCAGATGAATTGCATCCCCACTTGCAGGTACCTGACATCTCCTCCTCTTTGCCTTGCTGGAGATAAACCAGTTCGCAGGTCAAATCTGTACTGGGGAGGGCCTGTCTCTTCTTAGTTTCCAGATCTGTGGATGTCCTGCAACCACAACTGACTGATAGAATCAAGGAAAATTATAATTAAGTTTATCTGTGTAGTCCTTTTGTTTAGTGCAAGAATAATGTTCTTCCCAACTTTGCACATCTTAGGTGGGAGGGTGATATATCCTATGAGTCTGGGTTTGTGATAAGCTTTATAAGGTGAACAGAAGAAGTAAAATACATATTTTCTAACTTGAAAGAGCTTACCATAAAATTGGAAAAGAAATTAGACTACTTAAAGCAATGCTTGATAATATATGATAATAGAATTGAAAACTGAAGTAGGAATTCAGAGGAGGGGATTATTGATGAAAATTAATGTGGTCAGGAAAAGTTGCTTTAAAATAAACTCCAAAGGTGGGTAAGGTTCAGAGAGGGGAAAAGAGAATTGGGTTCATTCCAAAGGAAAGAAACATTGAAGTTATGAAAATAACTGTTTAAAGGAAGATACCATAAATTTAAGGACCACATAAGGCAATGTGGAAAGTCAAAGCATATTTCCATTTTTCTTGATTTTTTTGGTTTGTTTTTGTTCCCCCTTGAGTAACTCCATTTTACTAAATAGGAAGGTTTACCAGGTTCATCTTGACAGAATGACTCAATATTATGAATTGTAACTATTCACGTCCTGTTTTACACAGGTGTTCCTTGCTTACCAGTCTTGCACTGTGCTGTATGGATCTCTTTATTTGATTCTTCAGAATGAAGTAGATAAGGAAATCAGGTTCCTGTGGGTGGGTGTAATTGGCAAATTCTTGTCTCCCCACTGGGAAATTACAGCCTGTGGTGATTCTGTAATGCTGTTTTATCACTCCTGGAAAAACCTGGAGCCCCCAATGCGACTCTTCTAATCAGAAATACTCTGGGAATGAAGTTGGCTACTAGCCGGACTTCATGCAATGGGGCAAGTGTAGAAGTGACTGATGTCTAGTCTTGGTGGTAACAGAATTGAAAAAAGATACCAATGGTAATAAAGTCCTGGGTTAACAAACATTAGCCAAACATATCAAAGGCCTTCAATCAAATTAGAAGGTATTAAAAACAAGCCAGTGGGAGTGGCAGGTAAGATCAGTTTTTTAAAAATTCTGATTCCTTATCATCATTGAAGACATTTGTCACTATTTTTCATGCCAGGAAACCACAGAAACGTTTCTCATTATAAATATTCCCCATTTATAAGAATAAAGAGCAAGCAATGTGTCCTGTGTTGTGCAATCAGTACCAAAGTTGTGTGTGTGTGTGTGTGTGTGTGTGTGTGTGAGAGAGAGAGAGAGAGAGAGAGAGAGAGTCAGAGGCAGGAGGAGAATAAAGGAGAGAAGGAGAAGGGGAGAGAGAGAAAGAGAGATGGTAAGTAGTGAAAAGCTGAAAGTAAAATCACTCTCTCTGCCCCAGTTAGTAAAACTAATTATACCCTGAGTGATAATTTAGTTTGAAAACCAGAGGATCTGTTTCCCTATTCTTGCCCTTAGGACCACAGTGACAACATGCTTAGAGTAGCAGGGACCATGGCCCATGAAATGGGTCATAACTTTGGAATGTTTCATGACTCCTATGTTTGCAAGTGCCCTTCTACAATATGTGTGATGGACAGAGCACTAAGGTGAGGCTCTCTGGGAAGATGAATTCTGTCCCAGGTTTTTGTTCACTCTGGGCTGTATCTGTGCTATATCTTTCATATCATCTTCAGCCACACATTCAAGCTTTTAAACATTGAATAGTATAATCATGAAAGCATATCTATACCAAACTTTATCCCTCTATATGCAATATTTTTCATTAACTAAGACATAATTTAAACATATTGTGTCTTTGCTGTTGGCATGATTGACATTTTTAACTTCATCTTACCTACACAAGACCTGGTTTCAGGAAATCATTAGTATATATCAAAATTTCATCGAATTCAGACTGGGTGGTTCTAGGAGAAAAAGCTAATTAAAGAAGAGCATCCTTGCAGGAGGATAAAGATATTATACATCCCTGCCTTGCCTAAGCAAAGTTTCTAGGGAATTTTATCTTTAAAAATCCCCAAATCCCTTTTCTCTATGTATTTCCTCTCTTCTATTTCCCTGTCTCCCAGACCCGTCCCCAAAATACTGTTATGGTGGAATGCCAGTCACATATATTTGTTATCTCTCCCAGATACTATTGCATTTATAAACCTCATCTTTGTTTGTGAAATGAAGAAATTCTGCCAAAAGTAATTCCTCTGAAGGAAAGTAAATTCTTAGACACATAAATAAGTATGACTTTACTAGTCCTGTAGGACTTCGAAGCCAAATGACCTAAGGCTGATTAAGATTATCTGGTAATTCAGAGTATCTTTGTTTTTTAAAACAGCAGCCTGAATGCTACACTTTAAGAATTGACATATTTTTTCATTAAGCTAGAGGTGTTTGTGTCCATCCAGGAGGGCTAATTCAGGCACACAAAAGAGCTCATGAATTAGCAGCGGGGCAGTGGATTGGGTTTAATCTTTTAGGGCAGGTTTTGGGTGTATCCTCCCCAATGTGTGATATTGCTCCCTTCATGCTCAGCATGACTGTGTTCCATTTTCTGTTTCCTTATCTTCATAGCTTCTATATACCTACAGACTTCAGTTCCTGCAGCCGTGTCAGCTATGACAAGTTCTTTGAAGATAAATTATCAAATTGCCTTTTCAACGCTCCATTGCCTACAGATATCATATCCATCCCAATCTGTGGGAATCAGCTGATAGAAATGGGAGAGGACTGTGATTGTGGGACTCCCGAGGTACCACCGAATAACTTTCTAAGATGGTCTGATTTGTTTTTCAATTGCTAAGACTATAAACTATAAAACTATATTATTACTGTGAAGTTGTACATTTTTTAATAACTTTGCATATGTTCATCTGTTAGATATTTGTCAGGCCAGCCTTTCTAACAATGACTACTGCATTGTTTAACAGACCTTCCTAATTTCTTTCTTGGAGTTCTTTACCCATTTCTTCCTTCTTAAGAACCATCAACAACTGGGATTTGTATCCTCTTTCCTCTCTTTCTGGCAGAAGTAACTTCACTTTTCTTATGTGGCTATGACCTACTGAGCAGTTACTTTAGGCGTGGCACCTCAATAGCTCTTGGAGAGTGTAAATAGCTCACTCAAGGTCACAGAGCTGGTAGAGAGGGAGGCCGAGATGTAGACTCCGGTGTTTGATTTGGCAGTTGCAAAGCTATCTTGCACTGAGATTTAGTTTTTCCCTTTGTGACTTAAGAGTTTTTACCATTAGGAGTCCTCGCCTGATCCCACCCTATTTGTAGAGCCACCAGGCTTCCAAATGGGACCTTTGCCCCTATTTTGTCAATATTTAATATGAGTGACCTGTCAAGGCCTCAAGGGGTCAGTTCTTCAGTAATTTCAAAACTTGACCACAAATGCATTCATTTTATGAGAAAAGAGGAATCTTTCAAAGAGGATGTTTATATTTGAAATAAGGGCAAGAGTTTTAATCCTAAAAAGTTGTAAGTCTCTTAGGTAACCTAAACAGCTACAAGAGGAAGTTTCTGAGTGGAGAGCTTCCCCAAAGTCTCACGCAGATGCCTGATTTCTCAGAAACAAGGTGGGGAGAGCAAGACAAAGTCTATTGCTTAATGAAGAGTTGAATTAAATGTCAAAGTTGCATAAAGAACTATATTTTTAGGTTTTTTAGTACGTCTTAGAGATTAAATCTACTGCTGAACAGGTACAAAACCGATGAGCTCAACTAATTATGTTTTTAACTATTTAGATAAATTTTATTTTTAAAAACTATCATTTTCCTTTTGTTTTCTTTCATAGTTTACCAAAAATAGATCATTTTCAGTATCCCATGGGAGGCTGAGTGATCTAGAGGAGATACTCAAATTTAAAAAAGTGTCAGTAGAATTCAGATATGTGGCAAGTCACCAGTGGTTTTAAAATCTGTTTTTCTAATGTTGAGCTTTGTTCAATATTTTATTTTCCTCAACATTATCTTTAGACCATATCATAGTAGGGTCTGTGTGATGAAAAAATTGTATTATGAATTGTGGTGAAACAAGAGCAAAAAATTGAGACCCAATCTGGCATTTGCCTTTTTCTCTGGTATTTCTTAGGAATGTACCAACATTTGCTGTGACGCTAAAACTTGTAAAATCAAAGCAAGTTTTCAATGTGCATTAGGAGAATGCTGTGAAAAATGCCAGGTAAGATTATTATTTTATTCTATTTTAATAATTATGATTACTGTTTATTTTTCTACATTAAAAATCTCAGTGATTATGTTAAATAAAAATAGCAAAGCACTTTTTGTCTATAAAATAATGCTGCCTACATATGAGTGTTTACAAACATGGACTATTTGATCCCCCAACAACCCTTTGAATTAGATATTATTATCTCATTTTGCTCTTGAAGGAACAAAAGCTCAGAATAGAAAATGGGTGAAATGAGAGAGTCACTGAATGGCAAACTCCAAATATGACCTCTTCCAAAGCCAATGCTGGGACTCCTACCTGCCGCTGCTTCTGATGTCACAGAGCCTTCTTGCATGAAACCTCATAATTGGTTGCATATTCCTTTAAAAATGGGTTAAGTGGAAAAGTTGTGTTGTTGTTTTTTTTAAATAATATGGGGTCTTCCCTATCTTCAGACTTTGATGTCACTTCAGGGTGAATTTCTTAGATATAATGTGAACATTCTGTGTCATTTTCTCTGTGGGGCTTGTTGACTTTCCTTTCAGTTTCAAATTTAGAATTTTACATTCTATAATTGCATAGAATTCTCTATTATGATTATTTGTTTATGTGTCTATTTTCTTAGTTAGACTGACTTCTGAGGGCAAGGGACTGATTCATTCTCACCTAGCATAGAGTTTAATACATTTTAAATGTTCAAGACCTGTTTGCAGAAGGAATGTGTGGACAGATGGCATACCAGATTATAGGTAGGATTTAGGATTTTTTTCTTTTTGATGTCAGAAAGAGAGGAAAGTAATAAAAGAGTCCAAAAGGAAGAAAATTTGAGAATTTAAGTCGTATTCAACAAGTGTTGATTAAGTGCTATTTGTTGGAGATTGTGGGAGATCAAAAAAAAAAAGAAGTAGTCTTTGACTTCAAATAACATGCTATTTCTTTAGGGTAATGATATACATACCTGAAACAGATGAAAATATAGTACAGGATTAAATGCCCAGGTAGACATTATAAGGATATTTGCCCTTTGTGTAATGTTTTCCACTTATATTTTCACCTAAGCTTCATAATGACTCTGTAAAGGAAATATTAGATGGGGAAATGGATTTTCAGAGAGATAAAGTCCCTTTTCTAAGGCATAAAGCTAGCCTCTGATAGAGCCAAGATTCAAATCTGCATCTTCCAAATCCAAATTCAGGGATCTTCCCATCATGTGTAGGAAGGAAAGGTAACAATGTGCCCTGAAACGTCAGAGGAGGCTTCATGGAAAATGAGTCTGTCACTAGTCTTAAAGTCAAGTGCAGATTTTAAATAAGTAGACAGAAGGAGGAAAAATTCCTAAATGAGGAGACTGAGGGAAAGAATAAAGATGGAACAGGAAGTATAACCATGCTCATGTGAGAGCTGGTAAGAGAGCTCATCTGGCCGGGCAGCAAGGTTTGAATTTGGAGAGTTGTGTATGATCTAATTAAATTTTGGATTCCACTCTGTCATTATGTAAAGATATTGAAAGTTCTCTGATGATAGATGAGCATGCTTGCTCACCTCATCTAGGGAAAGATATGCTTCCCAGTGTCCACACAGGACTCTTCAGATCTGCATAAATGGCAGAATTTGTTTGACTAAGTTTTCCCTTAGGCAGTAAGAGCAAGATTTGCAGTGGAATTAATACATCAAATGCATATTCAGTTGTTTCTCTCCCATAAGAAATCATTTCATAGGGAGAAGTAAGTTGAAAAGAAATATTTGAGCATACAATAAAAGGAATTAAGGATTAGGAAACATGATGCCTGGGAAAGTCTCAGGGCACACTGATCTGGTGCTTATAAACTTACCTGCCTTAATACAGAAGATTCATTTCCCCAGTAAATCTCTTAAATTGCAGATATAAATCTCCTTGAAAATCTTGACAAAAATGTATTCAACAAAGGAGAAAATAAATCCCTTCTTTGCAACTAAGATGAGGTTTGGTTTTCTTTGTACCTTTCTCCTTGATATTTCTATAGTGCTTGGACTATAAATTCAGAAATATTAATTACTTAAAGACTCAGGCCATTGGCAGAAGTTAATAGAAATGTTATAATAGGAGATGTCTTTAGCTTATGCAATGCAGATGTAAGCTAGAATGGAAGGATGCCTCTAACTACCTTGCAAAAAAAAGGCCAAAGGAAAGATATTATTTACATTAACTTGAGATATTCGAGTAAATCGTGTGGGAAAAAAAGCCTTTTCTTCATTTTTATTTCCCTGCAGTTTAAGAAGGCTGGTGCTGTGTGCAGACCAGCAAAAGATGAGTGTGATCTGCCGGAAATGTGTGATGGTAAATCTGGTGTTTGCCCTGATGATAGATTCCGAGTCAATGGCTTCCCCTGCCAAAACGGGGAGGGCTACTGCTTGATGGGGATGTGCCCCACACTGCAGGAGCAGTGCACCGAGCTGTGGGGACCAGGTAGGACGACAAGCCCCAGTGTTGCGGGCATTCCTGCCTCTATGCACATGAAAGGAAAAATGATGTTGTAACAGGTGACAGTGTTTAATCATGGCCAAAGTAGTATTCTGTCCCAATCTTTTTTCTTAGAAACTGTGTTACAGCTCAAAATCCTGGATAAGTGCATTTTAAGACATAAGGGGATTGCTAGATTCAACAAATACAAATAAGGATGGGCCAGTTAATTTGACTTTGAATTCCAGATTAACAATTTTTTTTTTTTTTTTAGTATCAGTATGTCTCATGAAATATTTGAGGTAAGCTTATACTAAGAAAACTCTATTTATCTGAAAGTCAAATTTAACTGGTTAAAGCAGGAAAGAATATCCAATGGGAAAAGGTCTCCAAAGAATGTTGGGAAAACTGGAGAGCAACATACAGAAGAATGAAGCTGGACCACTTTCTTACACCATACACAAAAATAAATTAAAAATGGATGAAAGACCTATATGTGAGACTTGAAACAATAAAAATCCCAGAGGCGAACACAGGCAGTAACCTCTTTGACATTGACCAGAGCAACTTCTTTCTAGACATGTCTCCTGAGGCAAGGGAAACAAAAGCAAAAATAAACTATTGGAACTTCATCAAAATAAAAAGTTTCCATACAGTGAAGGAAACAATCAACAAAACTAAAAGGCAATCTATGGAATGGGAGAAGATATTTGGAAATGACATATCTGATAAAGAGTTAGTATTCAAAATATATAAAGAATTTATAAAACTTAACATCTCCAAAACAAATCATCCAGTTATAAAATGGGCAGAAGACATGAACAGACATTTTCCAGAGAAGGCACCCAGATAGCCAGCAAACACATGAAATGATGCTCGACATCACTCATTACCAGGGAGGTACAAATCAAAAGTACAATGAGACACCACCTCACACCTGTCAGGCTTGCTAAAATCAGCAACACAAGAAAGGACAAGTGCTGGTGAGGATACAGAAAAAGAGGAACTCTCTTGCACTGTTGGTGGGAATGCAAACTGGTGTAGCCACTCTGGAAAACAGTATAGAGGTTCCTCAAAAAGTTGAAAATAGAACTACCCTACGGTCCAGGGGCACCTGGGTGGCTCAGTGGGTTAAACCTCTGCCTTCGGCTCAGGTCATGATCTCGGGGTCCTGGGATCGAGCCCCGCATCGGGCTCTCTGCTCAGCGGGGAGCCTGTTTCTCCTTTTTTCTCTGCCTGCCTCTTTGCCTATGCCTACTTGTGATTTCTCTCTCTGTGTCAAATAAATAATAAATAAAATCTTAAAAAAAAAAAAAGAACTACCCTACGATCCAACAATTGCACTACTAGGTATATACCCAAAGAATACAAAAATACTAATTCAAAAGGATACACGAACTCTGGTGTTTATAGTGGTATTATCTACAATAGCCACAATATGGTTGTGACATATTAATATCTATATATTCTATGGGTATGCTTATATTATATATACATAAATATTTGTGTATATGCATATATTTATTGTATATATATATATAATTATTACTCAGCCATAAAAAGAATGAATCTTGTCATTTGCAATGATATGGATGGAGCTAGAGTGTAATATGTTAAGTAGAATAAGTCAGTCAGAGAAAGACCTGCCACGTGATTTCACTTATATGTGGAATTTAAGAAACAAAACAAATGAAGGGGGAAAAAAGGCAAACCAAAAAACAGACTCTTTATTATGGAATGTTGAGTATTGTACACCTGAAACTAATATTACACTGTATGTTAACTACTGAAACTTAAATAAAAACTTAACAAAAAAAACCCACCCAAATTTAACTGGGTATCCTGTACTTTATCTGGCAACCCTAATCAAAATCCTTTTCAGATAAGTACACCCTTAGAAGTCTCTGTGTGTGTCTGTGTGTGTGTCTGTGTATGTCTGTGTGTGTGTGTGTGTCCATGTGTCTGTGTGTGTGTGTAGGGGTGGCAGGAGTGTTGGGAGATGAGCAGAGCATAAGGGAAGGGGGAGGAAAAAAGGACTGTGGGAATGCAGATGAGCAATTTGGAAAAGTGAAATCTCTTAAATGCTTATTTTTCCCATATTACTAGAGTTTTAGAAACCATAATCTCTGATTATGCCGTAAAAAAGAAATTAAAAATAAAACTTAACAATCTCCAAAACTGTAAACTAAAACAAATTGTACTGAACAACCTTGATCAGAAAGGCAATTTAAAAACTACCAGTTCTTTGGACTTCCTAGATATGATGTCCATGGTGCACATATCTGTAATTTTTGTACCCTCTTCAGCTACATTTTCAGATTTGGCCTTAAACGACTGAAGGAATGTTTTAATAGGGGAAAATACATACTCCTAAAATACTTGAAGGGGGTTAGCACATACCAGGAACCTGCCATAATTCTCGAAAATATACATCAAGCAAGATAAAGGAAATAACAAAAATCACTGTTTCACAATATACCCAGTAAAAAAGAAACCTGAGAAATACATGGATTAGAATTTAGAAAAATTTCTGAATAAAAATAAATCTTTTGTATCAGGCAAGGGTGGGCTGAGACACAATCTGAGGAGCAAAGCTCGATACCATTTGTCCGTGGGCAGGTGCACCAGTGGGCAGGAGTCTGGCCTCAGCAACCCTCCCACTTACGGATCATGCAGCCTCACACGCTAAGTTACAGGTGGAAACAGAGATGGCTTTGTGGGTTAAAGAAAGATTCTGTGCTTCCTTGACTGACTTTGGTATATAGCAGAAATCTAGGGAAAGAAAAATTCTCTGCAGAGTTGAAGTTCTGGGCGTTCCTTTATTATCAAGTAAGAAATCACTGCAGTAAATACAATTGCCTTCTTTTGCCTGACCCTTCACTATCTGCCACCCCTGCAAATCTGTAGATTTCCCAGTACCTAGACACTATATATTTTGTTCATTACTGCCTTCCCAGTGTGTTCCAGCACATTGCCTGACTTTCATAAATGTTCAAAATTATCGAATTAATGTTGAACATATTCATCTGATATTGGAATAGGGAAGATCTTTTAAATCACACATTTAAAGGTTGCCCATGTAAAAGATCAGAGATGCAGATTAGCTTTTAAAAAGTTCCAAATTATGGGCGCCTGGGTGGCTCAGTGGGTTAAAGCCTCTGCCTTCGGCTCAGGTCATGATCCCAGGGTCCTGGGATCGAGTCCCGCGTTGGGCTCTCTGCTCACCAGGGAGTCTGCTTCTCCGTCTCTCTCTGCCTGCCTCTCTGCCTACTTGTGATCTCTGTCAAATAAATAAATAAAATCTTTAAAAAAAAAAGTTCCAAATTTTGTAATCTATAAGGGCTCACAAATTTGTTTCAAATTAATCCTCAAGGTTTGAAAAGTCTAATAACATATATAAGAAGGGAGATCACCCTCTTCAATATCAAATCATTTCTATAAACCCTTTGTAGTTCCAAATATTGGAAATGTGACCAAGGCATTAATAGGTAATTTGTCATAAAGAAGTACAAATGTCTAAAAAACATTTAAATCATTTTAACTCACTAGCAAGAAGTATGAAGTATTGACACATTGATGTGTCAGGAAAAGCAAATATAGTAAGAAATACAATTGAAAAGTTGATTCCTTCAACACCTGTCAGATTGGCGAAACTTTAATATAGTTAATGCTTAGTGTCAGTGAAGATGTGGCAAACCACCTACTTTTACACACCCCGGTAAAAACATGAATTAGCACAGTCTTTCCAGGATTGGAAAAGTATATGTAAAACCTAAAAAAGAAATGTATTGCTTTCCCCAGCAAGTGTTTTTAGGAATATTTTTTCACAAGGATTTTCACCCAACACTTTTTTTTTTGTCTTCCCCTGAGTATTTTATTTTAATTAACATATAATGTATTATTAGCCCTAGGGGTACAGGTCTGTGAATCACCATCACCCAACACTTTTAAAATTGATAATGGATAATTGTGAAACATCTCAAAGTCAAAGAATAAGCATTAGTCAAATAAATGATACAGTATTATTGCAATGCAATTTTTATAGCCATGATACTGCTGAATATTTAGTGCCAGGGGAAAGGACAAGTATACTTGTTATTTGGGAAGCAGTGTGGTACTGGGTATATGAATGATGCTTTCCACAATATTAGCAGCAATAACTCTAAAGTTTGGGTTTAGGAGCATGCTTTTTCCTTATCATTCATGCCTAACTATTCAAATTTTTCATGTAGATATTTTATTATAATAATAAGGAGCCTATAAATGTTACTAAGATAAATTAAGATCAAATAATTAAGAAAAAATGATAATAAAACTTTTTTATCATCTTGGACATTGGAATGTGAAATTTATTTAAAATACACAAAGTAGAAGTTTGACTAAGCATAGCAAGTAATTGTGACAGTAGCAAGTATTATCAGAAGAGCTTCCCAATGTCTGCTTGTGGGCTGTTAATATAATGATTGTGGCTCTCCTAGCTCAGTCTTCATATTTACTTTTTTTTTTAATCTTCAGCAAATCAACCACATTTCTAAATATTTAGATAGCCATTATTCAAATGTTAAAAATTTGAAGGCTTATTTATTTTATTTTTTAAAAAATATTTTATTTGGGGGCACATGGGTGGCTCAGTGGGTTAAGCCTCTGCCTTTGGCTCAGGTCATGATCCCAGTGTCCTGGGATCGAGCCCCGCATCAGGCTCTCTGCTGGGCAGGGAGCCTGCTTCCACCTCTTTCTCTGCCTGCCTCTCTGCCTACTTGTGATCTCTGTCTGCCAAATAAATAAGTAAAAATTTAAAAAAAAATCTAAAAAAAATATTTTATTTAGAGAGAGAGTGTGTAAGGGGGAGGAGGAAGAAGGAGAGAGAAAGAATCTTAAGCAGACTCCAAGCAGAGTGGGGGGAGCCTGTCACAGGGCTCGATCTACCAACCCTGAGATTATGACTTGAACTGAAATCAAGAGTCTGATGCTTAACCAATGAGCCACCCAGATGCCCCTAAAGGAGTATTTTAAATTCTAGCTAGCTTTCTTTTATTTATTTATTTATTTATTTATTTATTTTTATTTCATTTATTTTCAGCGTAACAGAATTCATAGTTTTACACCACACCCAGTGCTCCATGCAATGCGTGCCCTCCATAATACCCACCACCAGGCTCCCCTAACCTCCCACCCCCTGCCCCTTCAAAACCCTCAGGTTGTTTCTCAGAGTCCATAGTCTCTCATGGTTCATCTCCCCCCCCAATTTCCCTCAACTCCCTTCTCCTCTCCATCTCCCCATGTCCTCCGTGTTATTTGTTCTGCTCCGCAAATAAGTGAAACCATATGATAATTGACTCTCTCTGCTTGACTTATTTCACTCAGCATAATCTCTTCCAGTCCCGTCCATGTTGCTACAAAAGTCGGGTATTCATCCTTTCTGATGGAGGCATAATACTCCATAGTGTATATGGACCACATCTTCTTTATCCATTCGTCTG
>PISX010034384.1:0-14050 GCA_004024625.1 Mellivora capensis
CGGAGGGAGGGACGGAGGGAGGGACGGGGAGACGGTGTGGGGGACGGTGTGGAGGCCGGCGCGTCGGCCTCGCTCCCTGCAGTTGGCCGCGGGAGGTTACGGCTGAGTGAGCCACATGTGCGGCTTGGTGCATCTGGGTGACAGACCGGCCGGTTCCCGCCGACGCTCTCTAGCGTGCGTGTTTGCTCGTGCTTTTGCGGGCGATACTGAACTTCCACGTGACGGAGTTAAAAGCCCGCGAGACCACCAAGGTGATGACGGAAACGGCAGCCCCGGCCCCCGAAGGTCGGGCCTGCGGAGAGCAGCACGCGGGGGTGGCCGGCCCGGCGGCTGCTTCCTGTCAGCGGGCAGCCTCGCTCACGCGCCTGTTCCGGTTTTCAGGGGCAGACGTCGCCGAGCGGTCGGGGGCGGGGTGGCCGGTTCCCACCCGGCGCCTGTGCACCTCTCCCTGGTTCTCACGGCCCCGTCTTCGCGCTTCGGTGGCCGGGAGCGTCCCCGGCCGGTCGGGGCGAGGGACGCCGGTCGCGTCTTGCTGCGCGTACGGCTGTGCGCTTGCCCCGGGAGTGGCCTCTGTCCTCTCTTGTCCGCTCCCTGTGTCTTGATGGTAGGTCCTCTCCCAGCGCTCCGGAAGGCCGCGGCTCCGGCAGAATCGGGTAGTTCGGCGGCTCCTCCGTCCCTCTGCTGCCGCCCGCGTGCCGCCTGGACGTCCTCGCCCGCTGCACCGGGGACCCTGCGTCCCGCGCGCGCGCCCCCCGCCCCCCACCGTCGCGCCCGTGCTGGGAGCGCCCTGTCGGAGGCCTGGCCTGAGCCGCTCGGGTCGCCCGCGGCCGGAGCCCTCTAGGCCGGAAACGGTTTTCCCTTGGAGTTCGGGAACCTTCGTTCCGTGGCCACTTAGCTCCGCGCCGGCCCTCGAGTGGCCCGGGCTGTCCCGCGTCCCAGTCTGCGCCACCGGTCGCCTCTCCTCCCTGTGGCGCGGTCGTCCCTGTGCTGGCGGCCGGAATCTCCTGAGTTGTGTTTGTCTCTGTTCTTGCGGGTTTATGACTTTATTTCCTTACTCTTCTCCGTGGATTGCAGGAGCGAGTGGACATAATCGCCAGGTTCGCCGTATTTTATTAGAAACGTGAGTAAATGCCTTTCGTGAAGGTCTCTAAACAGAAAACTTCCCTGTCGTCTCTCCAGCCGGTTAACCGCGTAGAAACCCGCTCTGTGTGTCAGCTGCCGTGGCCGCGTTTCCCTCCTCGGTCTTCCCGGGGGCCGCGTCTCTGCCCTGCGGTTCCCGCGCGTGGAGGCCGCGGCCGGTTTCTGACGGAGGGAGGGCGGGAGCTCCAGGGGCTCCGCTGGGCGCCTGGGCCCCTGTCGCGGCGCGAGCTCGCGTCGGCTTGAGGCTGCGCTCGGGGTCGCGCCTGTCGTCGCGCCTGTCGTGCGTGGCGGGTACAGGCGTCCAGTGCGGCGTGTGTGGCTGCGCGGTCTGCTGGCTGCGCACCTAGAGCTGCGTTCATCTGTAACTTCCGCGAGGAGAACGGCGGTCCCAACGGCGGGGCGCAGCCACGACCCACCTGGTGTTTGCCGGCGCTGCTGCTCGGCCTTGCCGACCTTCGCCGGAAACCCTTTCCCCGGCTCCGGAGCCTGTGGCTGCGCTTCGGCTCGCGCGGCTGCCGTGGGACGGGACTTGAAAAGCGTCGCGGCGCCTTTCTCGTCGCTGCGAAAATGAACGGCCATTCCCTCCCGCGATCCGGAACGCGGTCCCTGGTCAGACTTCCCGTCGCCTCAGACGGGTTCGCACGGGCCATGGGCGACTCCAACGCCACGTCCCTGGCGGCCCCCGCGCGCGCCCTCGCCGCTTCCTCGGTGCCGCTCTGGTGTCCACGCAGCCACGCGCTTCGCTCCGGGCGCCCCGCGGTGGGGTCCTCTCCCTGCCGCGCTGCCCCTGTTGGCGGTGGGGACCCGGGGGGGCGGCGGCCTCAGCGCCCGGAGGTGCGTGTGACGGCGAGGACCCTGGTGGCTTGGCTCTTCGCGTTCCTCGGAGCCGACGACGTCTCCCCCGCGTCTGACGGTGCTGGCCGTCGTGGCTGTCGTCCGCGGGCTCCGTGCGGCCTGAGGCGGCCTGAGGCGGCGTGAGCACGTCTCACCGAATGTTCCCGCGCTGGCCAAGGCCTTTTTCGTCGCGTCCTGCGTGTGGGAGACGCGAGGGCCACCCTCCCTCCGCTGCGTTTGCCCGCGGCTTCCGCTCCTCTGTGAGGAGGAACTTGCTCTCCGCTATCGCTCGTCTCCTTGAAGCGAGGAAGGACGAGATTAAGGATTGATTTGTTTCCCCCTTTGTGAGTTTTCAGGGTCCTGACTTGCTCGAGGAACTTGCACGGCCGCCGCCGCAGGGTGTTCCGAGTCCTCACGGACTAAGGCCGCGTCTGTTTGATGCGTCGGGACTGATGCTCACGCGGCCCCGTGGGCGTTCCCGCCGGGTTCTGACACGGCGTGTCCCACACGAGGGGACCCCGGGAAGGACCCGGCGTTTCCCCCGCTGGGAAAACAGTAGTTAGCGTGAGAGCAGGTGGAGAGGCCGGGGGGCCTTCCTGGCGGATTGTCATCTTCGGGGCCTTTCCACTGAACGGAGCTGGACACACACGTTTTTAAAACGGAGAAAGTAAATCATGAGTTTGTACCTATGATTCCAATTGAAATGGAGGATTTTTTTTGTTTTTAAGTCAGCTGCTGACCTTACACTTCCGTATCACTCTTCTTGGAAGTCCCGGCTTCCGGGGCGCCCGGGGGGCTCCGTGGGTTAAAGCCGCTGCCTTCGGCTCAGGTCGTGATCCCGGGGTCCTGGGATCGAGCCCCGCGTCGGGCTCCCTGCTCCGCGGGGAGCCTGCTTCCTCCTCTCTCTCTGCCTGCCTCTGCCTGCTTGTGATCTCTCTCTGTCAAATAAATAAAATCTTTAAAAAAAAAAATCCTGGTTTCCAGCCACAGTAACACAAGGCTTTTTGCCTTCCTCCCCTCAGGTAGGGCAGCTTCAGGCTGCACTCTCTGTGCTAATACCCAAACGTAGTTTTCTTTGTGGTGCTTTTTGTCCTTTTTACGTGTCTTGCTAGAGAGATGCAGCCAAGATGTAGTGGGAGTAGATACTCACTTTTCAGTTTGTCCTTTCATCGTCCTTTCTGGAGACAAAGCATATGCTATTTTTTTATTTAATATATTTCTATTATATTTTAAAACTTTTGGTAGTATTTTCAAGTAATATTTTAAAGATGGTAAAATTAAAATATGTATTTAATATATAATTTAAAACTTTAAAATTGTTAAACCATATGTGTGTTTTTAAACTTTTTTTTTTTTAAGATTTTATTTATTTATTTGTCAGAGAGAGATGGAGAGTGAGCGAGCACAGGCAGACAGAGTGGCAGGCAGAGGCAGAGGGAGAAGCAGGCTCCCTGCCGAGCAAGGAGCCCGATGCGGGACTCGATCCCAGGACGCTGGGACCATGACCTGAGCCGAAGGCAGCCGCTCAACCCACGGAGCCACCCAGGCGTCCCTGTTTTTACACTTTTCTAAATGCCTTTTCTTACTGAAATGGTAGGGTGCTGTGAACACTGTTTTGCGTTTTCTCAGAATGGTACGTTCTGGGGATCATTCCTTACCGACCTGAAGACATCTTCGTCCCTTTAGACAGCAGCGCCGGGCTCGGCTGTGTGGGCCGCCGGGGCTCATGCAGCCGGGCCCACACTGACTCAGTCTTAAATCTGGTGTGAGGCTTGGGTGTGATTGAAAACTGGAGGGTGTTGGAGTCTGTGTCTCTTAAACCCGGACTCCAGGGTGAGTGACAATTAGCGTGAAGTGAATTTGACTCCTATAAGCACCTGATTTACTTTTAAACTAACCACTTTCGATGGAAATCTGAAATTTATTACAGACTTTTGTACAGTTTAGGGATGTTTTCGTTATTATATTTAATTTGGATTTTCTGCGTCTTCCCTGAATGTTGAGTATTGGTCAGTCTCACATGCCCATTTCAGAAACGTGCAGCTCTTTCACGAATGTTTAATCTGCTTTTTTAGCACCTTGACTGATACACGGGAAATTCAGATTTAAAGTGAGCCTGGTGTTAGCATAAACGGTGTCTTCCTCTGTGTTCACTGCGACAGAAAACGGAGCATCCCTGTCTTCACCTACGTTCTTGCTGTTGCGATTTTTATAGCGAGCAGCTAAGGCTGTTCCCTACTAACGGTGGTTGCTGTCTCTGACTCAGATGTTCTGCCTTACTCAATACGGGTCCTGTTGGAAGCTGCTGTGCGGAACTGTGATGGTTTTTTAATGAAAAAGGAAGATGTCATGAACATTTTAGACTGGAAAACCAAACAAAGCAATGTCGAAGTGCCCTTTTTTCCTGCCCGTGTTCTTCTTCAAGATTTTACGTGAGTGGTAGAGTGTTTCCTTCATGAAGTTCAGACTCCCTGGTGGTTGGCTCCATTTGTAATTCTGAAGATTAGTCTATACATTTAAAGAATTGTCCTGAGAAACAAGCTGAGGGTTTTAGAGGGGAGGGCGTGGGGGCTGGGTGAGCCGGGTGGTGGGTGTTAAGGGGGGCCCGGACCGCTTGGAGCATTGGGTGTAATATGCGGACAGTGAATCTTGGAACACTGCATCAGAAGCCAGTGATGCGCTGTACGCTTACTGATTGAACGTAACAACAGCCCTTTCTAAACTAAAGCAATTCAGTAAAGTGAGGTGCTTGTTTCTTGCACTCTTTATTGAAAACCTGCTTTTGCTGAACTCTGCCTGCTTGTCGTCCCCAGTGAGTGAGTGGGTTTCTCAGACTTAGGCAGACCCTTCCTGCGCAGCTGCTGTACTGGTCCTCTCCATGTCTCCCCCATCACAGGAGATGCCTGACTCCTCTCTTTCCCTCCTTCCTAATCCAGTCCGTCAGCAAGTTCCGTGGACTCTACCTTTGCAACGTGTCCTGAGCCCATAGACCTCTTAGGGTTTTCCGCCCCCATCCCGGTGCTGGTCCCGGGCGCCGTCCCGGGACTACCGCTCAGCTGTTCGTGTCTCCAGCCAGTACCCCTGCTTGCACTCTTCCGGTCTGTGGTTGTCTTTTCACAGTAGATCATGTGACTTAATTAAAAATGCTAACCAGGATTCTGTCGTTTCCCCGTACGCCGGTGGGCGTCCATCACACTTAGAATAAAACCCAGAGTTAGCTAGATAAAGAAGAGCCTCCCCCTCAGCCCCCCAAATCTGGTTTGTACGCCACTGCTCTTTACACCCCGTGTGCGCTGCTGGGAGAGCACTTCAGATAGCATACAGGGCCGCAGCTTCCCTGCACACTCCTGTGTGTCCGGCGGGGCCGCAGGTGTCTGGAGGCGGGTACATCTAGTCATGAGCTCGGGGTCCTGAGAAGGCTCTGGGAGGGAGGGGAATCTCATGAAGTTTAAGACAGGGAAAGGATTCCATAGACAGGTCTCTGGAAGTTTTCTTTTGCCTCTAGAAGTCCTCTCTTGCGTTACTTGTGGTACTCAAGTTCTCAGTAACGTTGATGCTAATTCTCATGAAATCGGGATACACGAACTTTGGATAACAAGTGCATAATCTAACGCAAGTGCGAACTAGAAAGGGATACATTTAGATATAAAAGTGAATCAGTGTATACTAATTATTTGGGCATATGAAAGTACCATTCAGATAATAATTTTCGTCATTTTTTATTTGTTAGTGGAATACCAGCAATGGTGGATTTTGCTGCTATGAGGGAGGCAGTAAAAAATCTTGGAGGTGACCCGAGAAAAGTTCACCCTGCCCGTCCGACAGATCTCACAGTTGACCATTCTTTACAGATCGACTTCAGTAAATGGTGAGTGAGCACAGATCTTTGTGGGGTCAGCTGTGCGGGGTAGCTGGCAGCCAGCCCCCTGGTTAGGGGAAAGGGGTTAGAGCCAGTTTGTGCCTGAGTGAAGGCTGTTGCATTCAGTGCACACTGATCTAGAAAAAGAGCCGGTGAAGTTACGTACTGATGAGTTTGTTTAACGGAGCCTGAACTTAGAATGGTTTTCATGTCTGTAGATTTCTGCTGCATTTTTGGTAAAAATGAATGAGCCTAGAACCTGCTTTGTGGAGTGAATTCTTGTTCATCATCTTTTGTTTTTTAACCTACGTGTCTTCAAGAGAGAATCTAAAGACAGGAGGGAGCCATGAATGTCTTTAATTGGTGGTAAAAATCACAGAGCTTACTAAAACTCTGATTTTCCACATCTTCTATTAAAAAGGTCCCTGCGACCAAGCTCAGACTAGAGAAGACCTAATTCTCCTGTGATCTTTCACACAGACCAAGATGATTGTCCCAGCCTGCAAGTGCCTTTGCCCTCTAGATTAGTTAGCCCTGTGGCTCTGTGCTGCTTTTAAGTTGTTGTATGAGGAAAAACCCACTTGGGTGCTTGCTAAGCGTCATTTAAATTGTCATGGAAGTACATGAAAATTATTTTCTTAGGGACGTAGAATTGTGTTTTCATCTCTGTAAATTTAAGTCACCTATTTCTGGTTTTTTTGGTAATCTGAGACTCGCTTTTGAAACCTGAGTTAAATGCTATATTAATGTTTGAACAACATTTACTTAGTTCCAGATAACATGGCCATGTGTGTGTGTTTTTTGAGAAGCTAACTTTGTGTCACTTTTAAATGGTCGTATTCTGTTTCCTTTTCTGGAATGCTAGTGCAATACAGAATGCTCCGAATCCTGGAGGTGGCGACCTACAGAAAGCAGGAAAGCTCTCTCCGCTCCGAGCGCAGCCCAAGAAGCTTCCCTGCAGAGGCCAGACCGCCTGCCGGGGATCGTGCGAGTCTGGAGAGCCGGGCCGAAACTCAGGAAGATTTTCTTCGCAGATTGAGAACACACCCATTCTCTGTCCTTTTCATTTGCAACCAGTGCCTGAGTATGGGATTTTTAAAAAATAACTGACTAGTGCTGAGTTATTTTTCAATTACGGAAGTCCCACCTTTTCCCTTCCCCTCCTGGTTCCTCTGACATAGGCGTCTCCCGTCCCCAACGAGGCTGGCCGAGATGGTAGTGTCTGAATCCCACACCGATTTCTGTTCCGTAGGAAGAAGGCCTTTCTTCAGACTTTTCTATGATATATTTCATTTTTATGATTAATGTAGGCAGAAAAATGGGATCTCATCTTAAACTCTGAATTTTTCTTTATTCATTCACAATTTCTTTATTCATTCACATTGCTGTTATGAATTCCCTATTTATAGTTTTAGCTTTTTTCTCCTACTAGAATTCTTGTTTTTTCCAGTTGCATGGAGAGCTTGACGTTAAGAATGTTATAATGGTAAAAAGCCTTTTAGCATTGCCTGTATGGTGCTATGGGAAGCAGTGAACCTGCCCAGGAAAGAATTCTCTTCTTGGGAGCTGGTAAAATTTGCCAATAGGTAGTTTAAAAAAAAAAAAAAAAATTCCATACTTGAATTTTTAATGCTATAAAGTTTCCAGACTCTGTTATTTTTAAGAATTACGTTGTTTGTCAGTAGACTGTCAGTAGACTGGCAAAAATTTTTTAAATTTAGTAAGAAAATGACCTACTTCTTCAAATTAAAAAAATGGAACACATGTGAGATTTAGGATAGCTAAGAATAATACCCATGCATATCTTACCCTGAGAGCCCGTGATACGTTAATTCATGTGTCTGTAAACTAGTTCTTGCAGATTCTCTGTGGTTGTATAGTTGGGGACTCGGTATTTCTGGGAGGCCTCCGGTCGTAGTGACCTCACACGCTCTTCCTTTCTGGGAACTCAGTATAATGTGTGGGTTCCTTGGCATCAGATAAGGACAGTTTTATGTAAGCAGCCCTTGTTCCTCTGCCTAGCTGTCCCGTTGTTAGGTGTGTGTGGACATTTGAGACGAGCATCCCTTCTTACACAGAAACTAGCTTCCTGAAAACGTCTTACTGATTCAAACACCCTTGAGGCTTTTTTTGGTTGCCTTTTCATGACCGGCAGGGTATGAAGTGCGAAGATGGTGTATTTTTAATTAAATATACAATCTGGTACAACATTTCCCCTCAGTTTTGACTCCAGATGACGAAGAATTTGGATGGGTTGGCCTGTGGTCTCTGGCTGTAGGGAGACAGTGGGTCTCGGCGGTGCCACAGGGCCTCGGTGCAGCGCCGGGTAGAGACCCAGACGAGGAATGGATGGGGAGGAAGTGCGCGCCAGAGATCACTGCCGAGTTTAAAGTCGGGTTCTGAGCTTGTGAACGAGGGACACTTTGTAGCTGTACAGGCTGTGGGATGTACAGTAATCCGACCAGCTCCCAGAGTCCTCCGGAAAATCTCAGTCAGGCCTCATGGGATCACTGAGCTGTGAATTAGTCAAGTAATCTTTGCGTTTTTAAAAAAAGTTGACAAGTGAACATCTGTAACGGTCTGGACCCTGGAGGACAGGTATAATTTAAGTTGTATTGATATCCTAGTCAACACTTGATTACCAGCCGGAAGGAAACAGCTTAAAACTGCTAGAAATCATTCTTTATTTTCATTTTTATTTATTTTTAAAGATTTTATTTCTTTGAGAGAGAGAACAATAGGGGGTGGGGCAGAGGGAGAAGCAGCCTCCCTGCTGAGCAGGGAGCCCCATGTGGGCTCATTCCCAGGACCCTGAGATCATGACCTGAGCCGAAGGCAGAGGCTTAACCCACTGAGCCCCGCAGGCATCCCTAGAGATCATTTTTTAAATGTCCATCAGATAAAAGTAGCTTCCAAAAGTGGCACAGTGTTTACTGCTTGGTAGTGGATTGTTTTTAACCTCTTAGTTTAAATAATGCACGTAAAATATTTTATGATCCATACACAGTAAACTGCCACTTACACAACAAATAGAACTTTCCATCTTGGGTGAGATGAACGCATTTTTGCTCAGAGCTTTCTGCACGTGCCCAGTGAGGCTGTAACGCCACACACCAGGTGTGTGCGAGCTGATGCACTCGCTGCTGCCCTCCCTGTCCTCCCCCTCCTCCTTGCCGAGGCCCCCCCCCACCGGGGACGGCTGCTGTGTTACTGATGGTTGCAGTTTGGGGGCCGGGGAAGGCAGAGCCCTGGAAGTAGCTGCCGCGTGTGCTCCTAAGAGCAGAGCTTCCTTGTTGAAAGGAAACCGCCGATGCCGAGAAGTCTAGTAAATTGCTGTTCTAAGAATTTTTAAAACGTGTTTGTGTGCCTAAGAACAGATACTTAGAAACAAGGCAAGTCTTTTCTGTGATCCATACATTTAATGCTGGATCTTCTTTCTTTTAGACCTGAAACAGTGTTAAAAAACCAAGAAGTAGAATTTGGCAGAAATCGGGAGAGACTTCAATTTTTCAAGGTACACATGATTTGGGGGGAGTTTTTATATTTTTTTATTTTTTGTATCTTATATTGAAATTCACAGAATATTGATGTGTGATATTTATGTCCTTTAAGTTAAAGGGTTTTTTTTTTTTTAAGATTTTATTTGATTTATTTGACAGAGCGAGCAGAAGCAGGGAGAGAGAGAGAGAAGGAGAAACAGACTCCCCAGTGAGTAGGGAACCTGATGTGGGGCTCGATCCCAGGAGCTTGGGATCTTGACCTAAGCTGAAGGCAGACGCTTAAGGACTGAGCCGCCCAGGCGCCCCTAAATGAGTAGTTTTTAAATGCTTTGTGGCAGTAGGACCTTTTCTTCCTTCAGATTAAATCTCGGAAACCCCAGTATATAAAACAGAACGAAAGCAGGTGACTATAATTTGAGGTGTGGGGAGGCTTTGTGCTTGTCTCCCACTCCGAGAGCCCTTGGGGCACGGTTGAAAACCACCATTTATCTGGACTAGTCGAACATTTCCCTTTGACTCAACTTAGCTTTAACCTGCACGGCGAGTTTGTGTAGGGTGAGGGTCTGCATTTGCCTTCACGTGTCTACTGTAAACTTGGACCATATCGAACGTTGGTAAAATGTTTTTAGTGTCAGTATTTACTCCTATTTTGGCTGTGAGCACAAATTGATACACTAACACTTGGATTTTTTAACTTTAAACACGATATAGTGGAGTTCAAGAGTTTTTAAGAACGTGGCTGTGATCCCTCCTGGAACTGGAATGGCCCATCAGGTCAACTTGGAGTACTTGTCGAGAGTGGTATTTGAGGAAGACGACCTCCTCTTCCCAGACAGCGCGGTCGGCACAGATTCTCATATAACCATGGTGAATGGCTTGGGGATTCTGGGCTGGGGTAAGTAATCCGCTCGGTACGTTTCATTTGCGGGCGAGACGGTGTCAGGAACAGTGTGCAGGAGCGTAGGTAGCTGGTCTTTACCGGCTCTTTGAGGCCGTTTCCCCACCTGCAGTAGTGGTGACAGAACGACTCTGGACCCGAGGATGTGTGGACCGTGTGCCCCGCGCAGCACTGCCGTCGCGGAGTGACTGCGGCGGACCATGTGGTTACTCCCTGGTCCGAGTCCTGCGGGGCTTCTCCTGGCCTTCCTGAGAACTCCAGATCCTTACAAGCTGCTGCCCCTGGCCGCTCCCATGCACGCGTCTGAAGACGAGTCGTTAACTCCCCCGAGTGGGCTGTGCATTCCTGCCTCCTGGCCGGCCCGGCCCGTCCCCTCCAGCAGAATGCGCCGAGTCTCTCCCAGGGTGTCAGAACTGCTGACTTCTCGCGTCTCCGTTGTTAGGCGGCGCTTCCTGAGGTGCGCGGGTGCTGGGCTCTGTTCTGTGTGTGGAGCAAAGCGCAGTACCCAGCACCGCAGATGCTACACATTCCCTGCCTTTAATGGAAAGTTGACAGCGGTTTGCTTCAGCCCTGCGAGTGGAGTCCTTTTGGGGAGACTGAGCCCACGTCCACGGTCCAGAGTCCTGGCGGCTCTGAAGGTCTGCGTGAGGGAGACCGGCGCCCAGGGCGTCCGAGAGCAGACGTTACACCGAGACGCTCGCGCTCTTCCGACGGGCTGCGCTCACCGTCTTCTGTACCGCTTCAGGGGTCGGAGGCATCGAGACTGAGGCGGTCATGCTGGGTCTGCCCGTTTCTCTTACTCTGCCGGAGGTGGTCGGGTGCGAGTTGATCGGCTCATCAAACCCTTTCGTCACGTCCATAGATGTCGTGCTTGGCATCACAAAGGTAATTGCGCCAGCCGCGTGACGTGGCGGATGTTACTTGTGGGGACCTGCGAGGGCAGGGTTGGGCTCTGTGCTGCCTCCGTGCTCTGGCCGTCTTGGCTCTGGTCTCCTTGGCCAGGGCCTCTCAGTGACCGTCACAGGAGCAGCCGCAAACACAACCCTTCCTTGGTGCTACTAAGTACGGAGATGCTGGCTGTGCCATTGTTCATTTGGCCCGTTCCTCGTTCGTTCCTCGCTACAAGCCTGGAAGCGCGCTGCTGTGACCGTCCCCATTTCAGTTCTGAGACAACAGAGACACCGGCAGGTTGAATGATTTGCCAGAGGGTCACCAGGCTGAGCCGGAACAGGACGCGCCCAGGCTCCCAGCCATCAGGCTTGTTGGCCGCGTGGGTCAGAGAATCCTGTTGAGGAGAAGTAATTGCATCTCTTTAATACCTAACCGAATCCTTTGCCCTTTAGAAACGGTTTCTCTCCTGGAGAACACGGACTGTAGAAGTGTGCCGCTGTCAGGATTGCCTGTTGGTGTTTTAACACTTCTAAAGGGTTATCGAAGAGCTTAAGCTGAACTTTTAAGATATTGGTGTTTGCTGTTTAACACATGTACTTTGGAGTTTCCTAGTGAACAGTAATTTGTAAGTCCCCATCCTAAATTTCTGGTTTTCAGTTACTTTAATGATTAAGTCCATTTTACTAAATAAACGAGGGTGGGAGCTGTCCCACGTACAGCGCCAGTGTGGATCCTGGAGTCTGTACTTTTCTGGTTAGGTTATTGGTCTGAAGGCTTTCAGGATTCTCCGCAGGGAAAGAAAGGGTCCAGCTGCCCTGCAGACATTTCGCACGGAGCCTTCTGCCCTAACTGAGAATGTGTTGGCACCGTGCAGAAGTCATGGGTGCAGTGTATGGGACCGAAAGATAAGACGTTAAGTTGACAATTGCAGGATTATTCCTAAAGGAAAACGAGTATTTCAGTATGCTTTTGGAGAAATCTGTACTTTCCTTTGGGTAACCTGAGAAGTAATGCCACTTTTTAGACTTCTCTGGCTATATTTTTTTGTAACAAGATTACATGTCAAGTTTTTTTTTTAAGATTTTATTTATTTGACAGAGATCACAGGTAGGCAGAGAGGCAGGCAGAGGAGGGGGTGGGAAGCAGGCTCCCTGCCAAGCAGAGAGCCCGATGCGGGGCTCGATCCCAGGACCCTGGAGTCCTGAGCCCAAGGCAGAGGCTTAACCCACTGAGCCACCCAGGCGCCCCTACATGTCTATTTTTAAATTTTGGCGTGTTGATATAGAACCTCAAGTCTGTCACATATGTTCACATTTATTATTTTCTCTCCTGAGATTCTGTTCTATTCACAATCCTTACAGGATTAATCCCATATTATTTTTCTGAATGTGTATTGTGGCACCTCTTGAATTTGTCGAAACGGTCTTTAGCTGGGTGTGTCTCACGTGCGCTGCTCTGGTCCTTAGAGCTCCAGCCATGAACACAGATCTTTATACACAGATCCTCTTATACAAGCGAGGCTTAAATGGCCCCTCGCCCCTCTGCAGTGTCAGGGCTGAATGGGACTCTTGGGTTGAACGTGGCTTCGCTCCAGGTTACCTCGCTAGGCATCTCCTGCCCCAGACTGAGGCGTGCCGCTGTTGGGGTTACTCGGTAATAACTCAGGAACGGGACTCTACGAGGACTGTGAGATCCTGTCAGCATGGAGTTTACCCATAATGAATGATGCTGTAAACACTTGGATCAGGGTTGGAATTCGAAGAATTTTTGTAGCCAGTATGTATTCATTTAAATGCAGTTTCGTTAGCTTGTTAGTGTTCTTCTCACCTAAGGTGCATCAGCAGTTAGTGTCGTTTCATGCCAGAAAGAAGGGCTGCCCGCTGACACACATGTCGCGTCTGACGTCTCCTCGATTTCAGAGACATTCGCGCGTGGATCTAGCCATTTCCAGCCCTTAGGCTCTTTCTCCCCTGCCCAGCGGTGACACTGGGTCACCCACGGTGACACTGGGTCAGTCTCCTGTGGATTGTTTATCTTAAAATACCTGCAAACCCAGAGGGAGTTGATGTTTGATGAGAACAATAGAGACACTGTAATACAGTGTCACTGGTAGGGGTTAAAAACTAGGTTTTGTGCTTTTCCGAGAATCCACGCCTGTCTTACTAACTTTGTGTGCCTTTCTGTGTTTCCCTTTATTTAGCACCTCAGGCAAGTAGGAGTGGCTGGAAAGTTTGTTGAGTTTTTTGGAAGTGGAGTTTCGCAGTTATCTATAGTGGATCGGACCACAATAGCAAACATGTGTCCAGAATATGGTGCTATCCTCAGCTTTTTCCCTGTTGACAATGTGACATTAAGACATTTAGAGCACACAGGTAAGAAGATGAAAGATCAGTAAGATAAATGTGTTTGCACGTCCAGTGTGTCTGTCTGAAATTTTGCCCAATAAACAACTACCCATGCTTGGTATTTAATATTCAGGAAATTACCTTATCTTGAAATAGTGGCTTTCAAATAAACTGCCTCAGATGTCTTTAAAGAGTGTTGAGCCTTCAAAACCCCGCCCCTCCAGAAGACACGAACAGACACGTCTCCAATGAAGACATACAAATGGCTATCAGACACATGAAAAAATGTTCATCATCACTAGCCATCAGGGAGATTCAAATTAAAACCACATTGAGATACCACCTCACACCAGCTAGAATGGCCCAAATCAGCAAGACAGGAATCAACGTGTGTTGGAGAGGATGTGGAGAAAGGGGAACCCTCCTACACTGTTGGTGGGAATGCAAGTTGGTGCAGCCACTCTGGAGAACAGTGTGGAGGTTCCTCAAGAAGTTAAAAATAGAGCTTCCCTATGACCCTGCAATTGCGCTACTGGGTATTTACCCCAAAGATACAGATGTGGTGAAAAGATGGGCCATCTGT